>MU866310.1:0-50391 GCA_033296915.1 Triangularia setosa | reverse complement strand
CCCCCCCCCCCCCCAAAAAATAAAACCCGAGATCATCAGGACCAGTCTCCAAGAATCCGCTTTGGTTCTCTTCATGATGAGTCCATCATGATGATGGTGACATTCCGATTACACCCGCAAATTCTGGTCCTTCCCTTTGTTCTACATCCTCTTTAGTCAGGCCCCAATGAAGAAAGCACATTGGCCGAGCCGGTTGATCTGATTGGCTCGTTTGGAAAGGGTTATGTTGGAGGCATCAGAGTTGCAGTGGACAGAGGTGATTTACTCCATTATTCATCATCCGGTTACTAAGACCTTTCACTCTCGCAGCATCATAACAAATAACTGATACAAGCCACCGACACAGACAGGACAGGCCTACCAAACTTCCATCAACCTCAAGGCTCGTCTCGAAGAGTTGTTCGAGTTTAGGGCTCATGATAGGTTTTTGCCACCCCCGGATCACCAGGACATATTGGAGACAGTGGATGCCGCTGAAGAAATACCGCCCGAGTGTTTTGCCCCAGGTTTTTTTTCTCGAGACAGCCAGTCCTAGTTCCCCACGTTTTTTCCCATGCTGTGTACCTACTTTACTGTATCGTATGGCTTTTTTGTGCCTGTAATAAGCTTGTGGTTGTGTGCCCTATTTCTATATCTCTTTCCCCTCTTTATACGCACGCAGCAGAATCACGGTAGTACAGCCACAAACTTCCACGAAACAAACCCTCAAAACCATAAGCACACCCCCAGAAGCTGTGTGAGTCCACTATCGTGGGCGTACAGTATGGATTTACGGCGCTAAGATGTTAGCTTCAACATGAGGGCCAAGGAGCACCGACACGGGCCACACGGCTCGCTCCCACGAGGGAAAAAATCCACCGAAGATGGGGAAACCGACGACCCGTCAAGGTTCATTGGCCGAGGCCGATTCTCTCTCTCTCTCTCTCTGCCTGAGAATGACCATGAAGAACCCCGCTGGTCCGACCCGACAGCCATTGACAGCTTCCCACAAAACTCTGTAAAGTCAGCAAATAGAACAGCATTGGCAAACGACCAGACAATGGAATTAGAACTCGATGGATTGGAATTCGTTGGATGGATTCTAAATCTCGCCGGCACTAGACGTTAGTGTAATGTAGTTTGTTCTCTTCTTCGACTTCCTCACCCTTCTGTAGCTTTCCGGGGCCCCCCTTTGTCGGTTGCGACTAGTATTTTGTGTGTGTAACCGCTTCATTGTATTTGTTATACAACCTCTGAACACATACACAGACACAACTAGATTGTGACACAAACATCTGCTTCCTGGCTTGCTGCTTTTGCTGCAACGAACCGGACCCGGAACGGGACGGGAGTGTCATTCTTTTAAGAAGAGCCATGATCATCATCATCCCTGGACATCCGGTTATCGGAAGGAGGGGGTAACCAGCAAACCCCCCCAATCCCGCCCGCGGCCGAGGAAATGATGGGGGAGAGCTCGTGATGGTCCACACCATACCTAGTCCATCCCGCACCAAACGACATGCAGGTAAATCCCGCCATTTCACGGCAGGCATGTTGTTGATAGGGTGCACTGCTGCCTTTGTTCTCGTTGGTCAATATGAACGGGCTGTGTTTCAGGTTGCCATGTTGTGGGCTTGTATGAGAGGCTGCTCTACTCACCATACATGAAGCTGCAGAGGGCATACGGAGTAGAATTCGTGCAGCGTTATCCTGTGCAACCAGCTCGTAAATGTGCCTGGGTGATATGTCGTTGGTTTTATTGCCCATTGCCGTTGCCAAAGACGTACTGTCTACATGCCTGTAGAAGTGTCAGTTAAGTTAGATCTCGAGAAAAATATCAGGATGTGGTGGAGAGCATACCGCTTTGAGCGTGTTCAGCTCTGCCGAAGATTGATGATATACCGTCCGATATTGGTGTATGTTCCTTTGCAGAAACTCTTGTTTGGTTGACCTGCCCTCGCAGATCGCCTTCATCATGAGCTCCGTCTCCTTTCGTAAAAACGGCTTTCCAAGACTGATCTCGAAGCTCATCCTGTCAAAGCCCATGATAAGGGCAACTCCCAGACTAGTCGGGATGAACTCCTTGACACCACTTCCACCGCCCCCTCCACCACCACCACCTCTTGCTCCTCCTCTCCCGCCACGCGCAGCCCGTCCACCTCTCCCACGGCCCCTCCCCCTTCCTCTCCCAGCAGCAGCAGGAGGTTCATTCTCCTCCTCACCACTACCACCACCACCACCACCACCCCCTCCCCTGGGCACAGTAACTACATACTGCCTCTCCTGAATCTTCTCAATATGCTCCGCCATCGTCGCATCCGTCCCGATCCCATTTGCATCCATCAGCGCGATCAGATCCGCCTCGGTCAAATAACTCGGCGGGCTCGTCTTCCCCTCCGTCATCATCGCCTCGGTCGGCTCAAACCTCTCCCCCACCTCAAACTTGGGCAGCATCGCCGTCCCCGTCCAATTCTCATATGGGTACACATCCAGGTAATTCCTCTCCAGCACAATCACCCCATGCGCGGCAAACACCTCCTCCCCATATTGCACCTCCACGTCCGTCGCCATCCCCTTCGCATCATCCGAGCAGCACGCCAAAAACCTTCTCACCACAAACTCGTAGACCTTCCTCTCCTGCTCATCCAGCACCGTCGGCGCGGCATACGTAATAGGGTGAATAGGCGGGTGAGCCTTGTCATCATTTTTCCCCTGCCTCGGCTGGTTAAACCTCCCTTGTTCGATGAGCTCCCTCGCAAAACCCCCCCACCTCCCATCCGGAAACTGCTTCTCCACCAGCCCCCTCAGATTCATCCCTTTATCAAACCTATCCGTCTCCGTCCTCGGATATGAGATAAACCCCTTGTTGTATAGCTTCTCCGCCACCGTCATCGCCTGCTGGCCCGTCATCCTCAGGAACCTCGTCGCCATCTTTTGCAACTCCACCGTGGTCAACGGTAATGGTTTCCACTTCTTGGTGGGTTTCTCCTGAACCTTCTTCACGATGGCCTCCCTCGCACGTAAGCACCGTTCGTAAATGATGGTCACTGCCTGCCTGTCAAACAGCCGGTTCCTCGCCCAGTTGAAATTAACTTTCATGCCATCTCGTTCGTGAACGAGCTTGATGCTCCAAAAGGCTTCCGGAACGAAATTTTTGACGCGGAAATAGCGGTCGACGACGAAGCCGAGGGTGGGGAACTGGCAGGAGCCGTAGCTAATCATCAGCTCGGCCATGGGACCGCCCAAAGGGCGGAGGTTGTTGGTCAGGAAGCGGGTGAAGGCAAACCCAATCCTCAAGTCGAGCTCGATCCTTGCCGCAACGGCGTCGACTTGCTTCTGATCCAGCGCTACCAACCTCCTTGCGGCAGATAAAATGTGGACCCTCTCCACGTTGCTGAACCTCGCCCTTTTGACTTGGATGTTCCTGTTGCCTTTTAGGGCGGCGTCGCGGATTTCGGAGCCGATGTGCTCGCCTTCTCGATCGCAGTCGGTCCAGATGATCAGGACCGAGGCGGAGCGGGCTTGGGACTCGATGTTGCGGGCGATGGCTTTGCAGTCGGGGGTGGTGACGGTGTTGATGGGGGCGTCGAAGAGGGAGTCGGGGGGTGGGTGGGACCAGGACTTGTAGGTGGAGGGGAACTCGGCGGTGGTGAGGTGGCCTCGGACGGCGGTCATGGTTACTTGTGAGTCGCCTAAGGGGGGGGGGAAGTTGAACGTGAAGGTGTAGTTTTTGGTGTATTTGTCTGAGGTGTTGGCCTAAGTAAGGGGTCAGTGGGGTGATTATGAGAAAGGGGGGAGGGGAAAGGGACAAACGGTTTGATATTGGCCTCCTGAGAGGTGCTGGGCTACTGCTTTTGCGATGGAGGGCTTTTCAGCCACGCAGAGAACGCGGGTCATGGTGTTTTCGGGTGCGGTTTTGCTTCTTGTTGGCTTTTTGGTTGTTGTTGATGATGTTTTGGCCGAAGCCTTCGATGTCTTGGTTGGCGAAGCTGGTGATGGTTTGGTTGTTTTGGTTGGAGCCGGTCTTATTGTTTTTGCCGTAGACTTTGCTAGTGAAGAAGTATGAGTCGAGAAGGAGAAAACAGAGTTGCAATTGGCAAGATGAGAGCGAGTGTTCGATGAGAATCCAAATCTAGAGTTCTTGAAATTGTAGATATGGTGTGCTCTCGGAAGAGAGTCACAATGAAAAGAGAGCCTGCTCAGAACTTCAACCTGCACGTATAAACCCCGCCTCGTGCCTTCCATCAGAGGCGGCAATCAACATTTGTTGAGAGCTTTGCCTCTGGGTTCAGATAAGTTTCATCTGAGAAGATTGACTTTCATGGGTATTAGGCAACAATCCTGTCTTTTCCGTTCTCGAGCCCCAAGTGAGCAAGTGAACTGCAAGCGTGCGTGAAATTTCGTGTAATACGCGACATGGTCTACGCTTATTGTCGATATGCAACTAAACGATCTGGAAATAAATACACAATACGTAATGACATCGAATGGAACTTTGAGAAGCAGCATCGCGCCTTGGCGGCTTCTGCCCAAAATCGCCCCTAACCCTGAGCGATCCGAGCGTTTCACAGCCCAACAGGAGATCGTTGCTGCTGAACGATGACGCTCGCATCAGCTGGCAACTAATCAGCAGGTATAACTTGGCTTCCAGAGCACCTCATGCCACTCTAGGAACGCAAGCCATATCCAGCTCATCCATGAGTACCGCATTCAAGTCAGCAATGGCGTTTCCAACCATCAAAACGCTCGAGGACTGCGCCGACTTCTCCAAGACGGTGGAGCCGTTCATTCCCCAGCTCTACGCCTTGCCCAGCAAAGTGCTTGACGTGATTGCACGCCACGAGAGTCTCGTGGAGCTCTACGCAGAAACCAACCCACTCATATCTGGCTTCGCTATCTCGATAGTACTCGGTGCCGTTTTTCTGGTTGTGGCCGAGATCAACCGCAACTATTCTCAAGTTGACCGGGCATGGAGCGTCTTGCCCACCATCTACATTGCACATTTCAATGCGTGGGCCCGTTTGGCAGGAATTCCCAGTCAAAGACTTGATGCTGCGCTTTTCTTCAGCGCCGTCTGGAGTGTAAGTTGTCCTGCTACTCCTGATACGTCGACTAAGATGAGCCAACATTATGGTGTAGGCGCGTCTCACCTTCAACTACTGGAGAAAGGGTGGTTATAGTGTAGGATCTGAAGACTACAGATGGTGTGTACTCACAAGTCTTTGGGAGTTCATGATGTCAATGCTAATTATATGCAGGGAAATCATCCGCCAATATGTCCCCAAAGCCGTCTTTCACGTCTTCAACTGGACCTTCATCTCCTTCATTCAAAGCATCCTGCTCTTCGCCCTCGCAGCCCCCGCCTACCCCATTCTGCTCGCATCTCAGTTCGAGCCCAACCTGACTAGCTCCGATGTCGCTTATACGTCTGTCGAGCTCTTGTTGATTCTCACCGAATGGATCGCCGACCAGCAGCAATGGGACTTTCAGTCTGCCAAGCAGCGGTATCGAAAGACTGCCAAGGTTCCGTCAGGCTTCAAGCAAGCTGATCTCGATCGTGGCTTCATCACTACCGGCCTGTGGGCCTACAGCAGACATCCCAACTTTGCTTGCGAGCAGACCATTTGGTTTGTCCTGTATCAGTGGAGTTGCTATGCCACGAGGAACTTGTACAGTTGGGCTGGCGTGGGGCCGTCCTTCTTGATCCTTCTCTTCCAAGGGTCGACGTGGCTCACGGAGCTCATCACGGCGGGGAAATACCCAGAGTACAAGACGTATCAAAGACAGGTCGGAATGTTTGCTCCAACTTGGATCACGGGGTACAAAGTGCCTCCAGCACAGGCACCGAAGGTGATCCGCACCAGCGAACTCGCCAAGAAGATTGAGGAGAAGGAGAAGCAGAAGCAAAAACAGAAGTGAGGTCTGATGTCGAGGTCGGCATAGGCATCAGATTTGAATCAGTATATGCAGGCTTTCTACCACACTTTACTGTGCACTAGATCGAGGGAGGCACAGCAGTCGCGAGGGACGGGCCGGTCGAGACCGCCAACGATTCTGCATCTTGCATCTTGATGCCTGTTATAGACGACACCCGAGCCCAACAGGGCTGCAACCGTACCCTCCAGGCGAGCGGCGGCTGATGGGTTGTGCAGATGAGATGTGGGGAGGATTGGTACACACGAGATCATCTTCAGGTGGAACATGAGAATATCGTTAATCATAGTGTAAATTACCGACGCCGCCTTGGTCCACCACTTCCAACCCAGGTGACCAAAGGGCAATGTCCGTATTCTTATCATCCACAGACAATAACACAAAAAAGAAAAAAAACCACAACATCAGGCATCATCACTTGAGGCCATATTGGGCTGTAGACAGGTGATGATATCCATTCTCAGGCATCGTTAGGTGATGATGCACATGACAAGTTCTCGCCAAAGCACTCCGGCTTTTAGCGGCTCACAGGCGACAGCCCTGAAATGATGTGAGCATCCCACTGTCCCACAGATCTGGACACGAGACAGGGGCCCTCCCACGCTGCTAGTGGTGCTGGACCGCTAATTAGTGCGGGATTCCAGAAGGTCCACATGACCAAACTGGCTGAAATTGGCTCTTTTCCAGCGCTACTTCGCGTGCTGAACTTGCATGCGGCTGCAGATTGGTTGAGCCCCGTTTGAAACGTGGGGTTGGAAACCGAGAGACCAGGCCCGTCTTCAATGCCCAAGGTGTGGGGGGTCACCGTGAGGGTAACCACAACAAATAAGAGTATGAAACTCTTGAGATGTTTATATCCACCTGGTCCCGCCTGGCCAGTGGCCATGTGGTTCTTGTTGTCCGCTCCCCGCCGACTACCGCGGCCGTTGAACAACGCAGCATTCGAGAATGGGCAACCCCGATTTGATAACCCCCGTGAATTTATTTGACATGAACCTAGTGGAGGTCGATCATCACGGGAGATGGAGGAAATCTGGGCGACTGGGTCCTCTCCGCAATCCGGACCCTGGTCCTAGTTCGGTCAGAGCGCGGGAGAGCTCCCTGACCACCGGGGCGTTGACTGTGACCAGCGGGTCGGGCGGACATGAAGAGAGAGAGGGTTGGTTTTGTGAGGGTATATATTACGATAGCTGGCGTTTTTTTTTTTGGTTCACTCTCGATGTCTTGAACTCGTCACATTGTGTGTTATTCTTCGGTCTTTGACTCTTCAGCAAAACGTGAATATATTACTGTGAATAATACTCTCCTTGTTCGAGCCACACAACCTCACAAACAACTCCCATACACTATTCATTCTCAACCTGTCACCCAGAGCAGTGAACAAGCTTTCTGACACCAAGCCACAAAACCACCGCTCCTATCTTTCCCCTCCGAGCTCAAATCCGACAGTGTTTTACGACTCGAGCACAAACCGCCCACTGGTAACTCCCGCCACAAACCGTTCATCCCATCCCCGACCAGCAAGTCAACAAAGACCACGAGACCTGATATTTCCCCGCTCTCTTCCTTCACCGGCGTCCTCGTAGTAGCGTCTCCTTCCACCTATTTCATTGTGGACCAGCCGTTAGCGGGCCTGCAACGCACGAAAGTGTAAACAAGCTCATACCGGCCGTTTACTCACACAGGGAAAGACCCTGAAAGAGTCAGGAGGTCACCTACCAGGAAAGAGGCTTAAACTCAACCACCGAAACCCCACAACTGGGCCGACTATTCACTCCGGAGAGCAAAGCAACTCACCCTACCCTTCTACCCACCTTTTTAAAGAGCAAGAGAAACCCTTCCCCCCCGCCCAGTGCAATCCAAAATGGCAGCCTCCTCAACCTCCTCCCCGAACCCAAACCGCTTCTCCTTCCGCAACCCTTTCCATTTTTTTATTTCTTCTTCCTCCACAAATACCAACAACGACGATAACTCCCGGCCAAACTCCCGACCAAACTCTCCAATCTCCCCAGGCTTCTGGTCATCCCTCTACCGCAAAACCTCCAGCACCTCGACAACCACCAGCAACAACATGTCCGACAGTTCCACCACCCCGCCACCCCTCTCTATCTCCTCCTCCCCCGCCACCTCGGTCGACTCTTACTTCCCCTCTATCGTCACCCCCGCCGACAACAACACAAACCTCAAACCAGCCACCACCCCTTGCACCTGCGGCTCCTCCACCTCCTCCCTCTCCTCCTCTACTTCCTCCTTGTGCCCGCCCGCACCCCCTAGGAGGCACGTCACCGCCCCTGTTATCCACGTCCAACCTCCCGTCCCGGGCAGAAAGCAAATCCGGGTGGACCCCCTCTCTACGCAATTCCCTGCCCCGGTCGCAGAGGCGAGCCTGGAGGAGATGCTTGCAAGGAAGCCAGGGCGATGGAGTTTGACGCATTATGTTAAGAACGCCAAGGTTGTGGCGGAGAGGGAGGTGGTGGTGGTGGATGATGCGGAGAAGAAGAGGAGGGAGATGGAAGAGGTGAAGAGGGAGTTGAGGCGGTTGGCTAGTGGGCTTTAAATACCGCGAGTGAGGAAAGGAAAATAAAAGTAGAAAATTGGACGGGATGGGTTGCGAAACCTGAATATGGAAACTGGATGGATGGGCAGGGTTTTTTTTTTGGGTTTTTGTTTGTTGCGTTGGCAGTTCTCTGGGAAAATTTGGCGGGTTCGCGTTCTTTGATACCTCAGCACCGGGAATTTTGCGGTATTTGCTTATCCTTTTTGTTTTTATTTATTTTTTATTTTATTTTTTTGAGAAAGCACTCTAGCGGGCGTTAATTGCTGATTTTATTCTTATTCTTTTTTTTGTTTGTGAAATACCTGGCTCTCTTGTATATGGGATGGTTGACTGGATGTGTGTATACCTACTGAGCAGAAAGAGATAACAAAATAACTCGAATAACCTGACTGACAAACCCCATGTATGCTTGCTGCCATGTGATTTGGATTTGTGTGTGCTTTGTGTGCTTGAGCCCATGACCTTGACATGAGACGTGAACCTGAGACGAACTATGCGCTTTGAACTTGACTGGGAGCAGGGTGCTTGCTGGTATCGTGGGGAGAGAGAGAGGAGCGATGGCGTTTAAGAAATCCTCTTGGACAAGGTAACACCATAAACCACACTTCCAACAAAGGTGCCCAGGTTCAACAGGCTGGACACGCCGTGGAGGATGCCGAATTGCTTGTTGAGGGCTTGCATTTCCTGGGAGTGGGGAGGGGAATCCCAGGATTTTTTGCCGTCTTTCTTTTCTGTTTCATGGGCACTGTTAGCTACCGCTCAGGTGTTGAATATGGGCGAGGACATACCCTGAAGCTTCCTCTCATCCATCACCTTGGTCGTCAGAGGTCCAACAAAAGCTAGGTTGGCCAGCGCAGAGACAAACGTCGCCGTGACAGGTACGAAAGTGGAGTATCGGTTGGAGGAGTCAAGGAAGCCGGTGATTCCGCCGGTGATACCAAAGGGGTTTTGGCTACCGGGGTAGGTGATGGCCAGGACGAGGGGAAGGGCGGTTTGGATTGTGAAGTAGATTGGGAAGAGCGAGGACATGAGAGAGGAGAACTGGGGCCGGGGGAGGACCCGGAAGGAGATGATGCCCCCTACGAAGGTGTGGAAGAAGGTTGTGCCGAGGAGGAAGCCATAGCTAGATGACGGGGGTGGTTAGTAGTCGGTGATGATCTGATGAACAGGAGGGTGAGAGGAGGGACATACCTGATGATGTGGTACGGGGCTGGGGAGAAGAAGCCCATTTTGATGGTTTTATGGATTTATAGTTGTAAAAACAGAGATGAGAAGCACAGTGTTCCTGAGAGATATTTATGAGCTCACAGACAGCTGAGGTCAAGACTCTCTGTGAGGGGCATGATCTTATCAATTGTGCTCTTGGCCGTTGGCCTGTGTGGGGAGGCTGGTGGCAGGGGCGCTGCGCTGGCCCAAGCGTCTTTGTCGCAAACAGGGGGTTTAAGTGCTGGGTGACGCGAAGACATGTGCCCACGCGCAAAAGGGAAGGCAGACCGACACGCGTGGGTCTTTTGGCGATGCTGCCTGGAGATTGTGCTGGACTTATTTCCCTGAACATCTCACCTTGAAACTCATGATTCCATCTCATTTCTTCCCTCTTTACTTCAATCGATGAGAAAAACAGCACAAAATGGCGGACAAGGAAGCAACGGTTTACGTCGTCGACTTCGGCGAGTCAATGGCCGACTGCCATAACGGTCGCGTCGAATCCGATCTCGACTTTGGCATGCGCTATGTTTGGGACAAGATTTCAACTACTGTCGCGGCAAGCAGGAAGACGTGGACTATTGGTTTCGTCGGCCTGAACACCAATGAGACTGACAATGATCTTGCGAATGGGGGTGAGCTTGAGGGGTATGACAACATCTCGGTGTTGCAACCCATCGGGCCTATGAGCATGACGGAGCTCAGAGAGTTGCGTTCCAAGGTCCAACCGTCGAGGAGTTATGGTGCTGATCCGGTTTCTGCTGTCGTCGTGGCATTGACCATGATTGAGCAGTACACCAAGAAGCTCAAATACAAGCGAAGGATCATCCTTGTCACGAATGGCGAGTCGAAAATTGATGATGAAGAGCTGGATGCCATTGCCGAGAGGCTGAATGAGAGCAAGGTTGAATTGGTGGTGATGTATGTTTGCACCCCTTCAATAACAAAAAAACAAAGAAGGTTCTGATATTTCCCTAGCGGCATTGATTTTGATGACCCTGAATACGGTTTCAAGGAAGAAGACAAGTCTACCAACAAGAAGAATAACGAAGAAGCGCTTCAGCTATTAGTCGACAAATGCACCGACGGTGTGTTTGGTACCATGCAACAGGCAGTGGAAGAGCTGTCAATACCCCGAATCAAGCCTGTGAGGCCATTCAAGGCTTACGACGGGCCCCTTACTCTAGGGGACCCAAGCAAATATGAGAGCGCCATCAGTATCCACGTGGAGCGTTACTTCAAGACCAAACGCGCCCCCCCACCATCAGCAAGCACCGTTGTCGTCAGCAATGGAGTTGGTCAATCACAGGCCTTCAAAGATGAGGACGTTGACATGGGCGGGACTGGGTTTTCCGGTGTCAAGCAAATGCGTACTTACAGGGTCAATGATCCCGATGCCCCGGGCGGCAAGAGAGATGTCGACTTTGAGGAGCTCGCCAAGGGGTACCAGTACGGCCGCACCGTTGTTCCATTTGGCGAATCCGACATGTCCATCACCAAGTACGAGACGAAGAAATCATTCACCATCATTGGGTTCATCCCGTATGACAGCTACAATCCCTTCATCAACATGGGCGAGACGGGACTCATCGTGCCCCAAAAAATGAACGAGGAGGCCGAGCTGGGGCTGTCGGCTCTCATCCATGCTTTGCATGAAGTGGAATCATACGCTGTGGCCAGGTACGTTCAGAAGGACGGCGCCCAGGTCCAGATTCTTCTTCTCAAGCCAAACCCCGGTCTCGAGGATGATTTTGAGTGTTTGTATGATGTACCTCTGCCTTTTGCGGAGGATGTCCGCAGTTACCAATTTCCGCCA
Source organism: Triangularia setosa (assembly GCA_033296915.1). Lineage (NCBI taxonomy): Eukaryota > Fungi > Ascomycota > Sordariomycetes > Sordariales > Podosporaceae > Triangularia > Triangularia setosa. The sequence goes on along the minus strand of MU866310.1, from coordinate 38,899 downwards.
CTGGACAAAGTGCTTACGGTGTCTGGGAATGTGCTCAAGGAGCATCGACTTTTGCCAAACGATGAACTGAAGGATGCTATGAGCGACTTCGTTGACGCGATGGACTTGTCGCACTATGAAGTGGATGAGGACGGGTACGTACTTGGTCACCACCTTCAAAGTAATTTATTAACACACTGTCAACAGAAAACCACTCGACTATGCCCCCGTCGATGAAGTGTACAATCCGATTATTCATCGGATGAACCAGGCCATCCGGGCTCGGGCCATTGACCCAGATTCACCGATTGGCCCCCCAGCTGAGATTTTGTTGAAGTACTCCAAGCCTCCCAAGAAACTGCTTGACAAAGCCAAACATGAGATTGGCAACTTGATTGATGCTGCAGAGCTCAAGAAGGTTCCCGAAAAAGCCAAAGGCCGTTTCGGCAAAAAGGACGCCGTCAAACCCCTCTCCGGCCTCGACATTGACTCCCTCCTCGGCGGCCAACCCAAGCGCGCAGCCATCTCTTCTGAAAATGCTATTCCCGAATTCAAGCAGATGCTCAACGCAGCAGAGGACGACGAGACCATCGAGAAGGCTGTCAAGCAGATGGGCGATATCATCCGCAAGCTCATCAAGGACAGCTTCGCAGATGTGTTCTACTCTCGAGCTGCTGAAAACCTCAGTGTCATGCGGGAAGGGCTACTTGGCTATGAGATGCCCATGCTGTATAACAAGTACCTGAAAGCGCTAAAGAAGAGCCTGCTTAGTGGCGAGCTTGATGGTGACCGGAGGGAGATGTGGTATAAGCATATTGTTGGGGATGGTTTGGGATTGATTACGAAGGAGGAGCTGGATGTGTCGGATGTGACGGAGGAGGAGGCGAAGCAGGTGAGTTGATGGTGCGGATATATGTGAGAAATTTGGCTAACAGAAGAATAGTTTGCGAAGTAAACGCTCGTGTGTCAACATGGCATTGTAGCAGTATGTGGATAATGTGGACGGAGCTTGGTCTTTGCTGTGTGGTAGCGTGAGCGGACAATGGCCTGGAACTTGACACTTACTTTGCGAGGAGTACTCGAGGGATTACCCAACGCCGGGATATGTTGGTGGCGTGAAGGGCGGATGGCGTCCAAAATAATCGATGTATTATGAGTTCTGTCACCAGAGGCACCTTGAGCAGCAAAACATTTAGCTGTCTAAGCTATGCTGCCTGAATCTAGCCATGTGGTGTTGTCAAGACTATCTGGTAGCAGAAAGATAAAAGCAAGAAACCTTTCATAAACCGCTCCAGAAAAAAAGAAAAAAAAGAAGAAAAAGAAAAAAAAGAAGAAAAAGAAAAAAAAGAAGAAAAAGAAGAAAAAGAAAAAAAAGAAAAAAAAAGAAGAAAAAGAAAAAAAAGAAGCAAACTGGGGCAAAAAAATTCAAAATTAATTGCAGACAGTGGGGTTCGAACCCACGCATCTCTCGATAATGGTGATAAAGTTATATGTTAACTTAAAACCATCGCCTTAGACCACTCGGCCATGTCTGCTTTGTCAACGATTTTTGAGGCTATTTCAACCCTCATATCACTCTGCTACCATAGCAAGTATGAATTGAAAGCGCAGCTTGCGTGAGCGAAGGTGTTGAGCTCCAGAGGGCTGGTGGTCATGTCTAAAGCCATCCAGCAGATACACTGCGCAATAACCCACGAAGCCTGGAGCCAAACAATGATTCTGCGTAAGTACCACGGCCTCTTGGCTCCAGTTGCCATACTGTGTGTGATTACCGGCGATGCCAAACTCGATACCCATGATGGCGAAGGGTGCGGTTCAAATCCCCGACAGATCCCATCGTTGGGAAAGAAGTAAACCCTGGGGAGACTGGAGTTGGACCCTGTTGAAATAGAAGTGAGAGAACTGCAAAGCTCTACTTCCACAGCATTGTGTCTCTGTTGTTTGGACAGGAATTATGGAGAGGTTAACATACCGAATTTATACAGTTGTGGTTTTGAATCTCAAAATGAGGGCCTACAGCCTTGACCACACACAGCGTCCTTCCACGTGCCCTCCAACACAATCCTCAAACTATCCAAGTCTAACCCGCCAACAAACCTTTGCGCAAGCACCTTTCTATAACGCTTGATGCTGAACGGGAGCGTGGTGTTGGAAGACAGGTACATCTGAACAAAATGACATATCGACTTCTACTTACACACAACATCACTGTTCCAAGAAACCACCGACATCAACCACAAACACATCACCAAGCCTCAACTTCCCACTGAGTAATCACCTTAAAACAGTAACAATACCAAAGCGTTTCCTGTTGCTGGCCCTAAAGGGAAAGCCACAAGGTTACATTTTTCGAGATGATCTACAAACTCGACACAGTTGACGATGCACACCCCCGCAGAATACCCGGCTGCCCTTCCGAATTCCGTTTAAACAAGCTTTTGAGGAGGAGAAAGTGATTGGAGATAAATGGGAGGCTCAAACGTCGGGGATCACTGCAGGAAGTTCCTTTCGAGGAATTAATTTGGTGATTCGCGCTTTGTGTTTGGGGGATTCCAAATGGGATGCGTAATAAACGCTGGGGTTATTCGAGGTCTCTTGTTTCTCGATTTGTCACTTACACCAGAGCTCAGTCCGTTGCAAAAGCGTAGGTAACGGGATATTCTTTGATCTTAATAGGACCTATGCGGCGAGACTTTCAGGGTTGGTGGTAGTTCCGTGGTGGCTGACGTTAGCCACAGACCCATCATCACCGTTCCTCTGGCACCTATACGACTGTGGCAAGCTCCTAGCACACACCATCGCTTTGTGACCACAACTGCGGCTAAACGCACCGACTTACCACGACTACTTCCAGACCTTAAGATCGCCCGGGGTCATGCAGTGGGCGGCGATCAGGGAGTTCAAGATGACAAAAAGAACATTTCCCATTCGACCGAAAGGCACAGCAACACCAAACCGGCGTGGCTATACGGTGTGAGCGGACGGCAGGCAAGCAGGCCTGCCTCGTGCGGGTAACACGTCCCGAGCCGCTGTCGCAGTTAGTATCAGACATCGAGCCAAGGGCAGGCAGGTCAGTATCTGTGTGGGTTGCCACGAGGTTAAATCTCCGAAGGTCCCAGAGCAGACTATGATGTGTCTGGCTCCTGTCCTTCATTTCTCTCCCTTCTCTTTCACTCACCAAGGTCCTTGTCCTTACTTACCTCGCGTAATCTTCTTTCCAATGACTCCAATTCCCATCTTGTTAGCTTCACTAGGCCGAGCGTATCCAACTTGAAGTCGAACACCCAACCACCCAACAATCAGCAACATGAGGCCCTCATCCCTACTACCCTTTCACCTCCTTCTACTCACCCTTCCTCCACCAACTCTCTCTCACGACGGCAAAGACGAACACTGCCCCCTCCTCCACATCCTCTCCGCCCGTGAAACCACCGCCCCCCCGGGCTTCGGCTCCTCCATCACCCTAACCCAACTCCTCCTCTCAGCCTTCAACCACAACTCCTCCTCCCTTTCTTCCACAACAACCCCGATCATAACCGCCGAAGCCATATCCTACCCCGCCCTGGGAGACAACACGTCCGAGTACGCTGCCTCCGTCACGACCGGGACCGCAGCGGTTATCAAGCAGCTTTCCACCTTCAACGCCCGGTGCCCAGACACCATCCTCATACTTCATGGGTTTAGCCAAGGAGGGCAGATCATAGATGATGCGCTTTGTGGTGCTCCGCATGACTTTACAGGAACGGGGAAAGTTGGCGAGGATGGGGGACGGATAGGAAGGCCGCTTGTGGGAAGGGGGGTGGTAGGGAATGTGGCGGCGGTTATTTTGATGGGGAGCCCGAGATTTAATGCAGGGAGGAGGGGGGATCAGGGGACAGCAAAAGCAGGAGGGTTCGCGGCCAGGCCGGAGGGGTTCTCTTGTCCGGCTTTTGACGATAGGATGTTGAGCTTTTGTGACGACGGTGATCCGTTTTGCTCGAATGGGGCGGATGAGGAGGTTCATAGGAGGTATGGGGAGGTGTATGGGAAGGAGGCGCTGAGGTTTGTGGTTGAAAGGGTTTTGGCTGGGTGACGTGGGTTTTCTTTTAGCTGGCGTTAGGCTATGGACTGGGGATGGTTTGAAGAGATGTTGGGATCATGAGATGGGGGATATCTGAGGCATGCTGGCAGTTATATGGAGTGTCTGGGTTCATGGTTCATTATCTGTTGTGAACGTAAGGGTCAAGTAATTCTTTGTCGGGATGAACTGTGTCTATATCTTAAGACTGGCACTGGTTCCGGTGTTCATCCTATTGAGCAGAGCTGTGCTCGGACTCGGGAAAGTGTGATGTCAGCTTGAGATGAACTCGACGTTGGGTGAACATAAGCTGATGGTGAGTGAGGCTCCCCAAGACTCATCCTCCTTGTCCCATGGTCACCGTTGCCTTGATATTAGCCCTCAAGATCCGACATCAATGCCGTTGAGCGTTGCTTTTCACAGCCACTATCCGCCAATTATCATAGAATGATATGTATGAATAGCCCCAGACATTGAATTAGATTGATCCTATCGGTTGCAAGCGAATGCCACGACAGCAACCATGGAGCGTTCGATTTTTGAAATCCGGTGAAACCTTGATGAACATGGTCAAGGACCAGGGGAAGAAACGTTGCTTGGCATTCGCGGGGCGGGCTGTTGATCTGCCCCCCACAGTTCTCGCTTGTTTTCATTTTCCACGCGCAAGGGAGTCACGGTCTCTGCGCAACAACACCACGGCACAATGATCTCAACTTCGATTCGTATTCACCGCCTGTCTGTCATGGCTGACGACGACTGGCGAGTCTGAGCGGCCAGACAAAGGAAGGCAGCCCCATTGTCAAACATTGCCAACTTCGTGGCCGGTGGTGACCCAGCCTGAACCAATCACGAAGCCTCCCAGCATGGGCACATCATCTCTACACACCGGCCAAGGGGTGGGCTGCTGCCCGCTCGGGAGGCGCTTTGCTTTTTCTTCACCTTGAGCAAGACATCAACAATGCACATCCCAACCACCCCCAAGCAAGCATGTGGCTTCCTGTCCGCTTCCGAGAAACAAGCAAGGTTCACCATTCACGCCACCGACCTTCGGCACTGGATACCATCAAGAGAAAAGATAGGCAAAGATAGCAGGATAGTGGCGTCCAAAGTGCCGACGGAAACAGGACAGACGAGGCAGGGGTGATAGCAGTCCCTGTAGGCCATTCAAGGAGGAAAAAAAAAAAGAAGCCAGGCATTGGTCCCGTCACACGGCTGGCTTTCCGCAACACACGCCGCATCTCGTCCTGCCCGAAAGCATCCCACCCTGCTCGATGCTCGCCGCCGACACAAACGCCACCTGCCCACCACCCCGCCCACAACACCGGCCGAGGAGCAGCCGTCATGATTGGCCAATGTGTTGAATATGCATCATGTAAAACTCCAGAGAGCCGTGGTACCTTGACTTGCCCTTTTACAACGCAAATCACAGCACTGGGTGGCTTGCCTTGTCCGTCCTGAAAAAGGATTGCCGCAGCAAATCACATCTTTCCAAAGCAACTTCTCGCTTCCAGCAAACTCCCAAGAGAAGAGCGGTGACCAAGAAAGGAGGAACTCCGAAACGAAGTCTTTTGAAGCTTTCCATGCCAAGCAACGCGGCCTCTTCTTGTTTCCGTCTTGTCGGTGCTTGTCCTGCTCCGAGGCGTTCCAAAAGTCTCGCATACCAAAGCTTATCATTGGGCGGTTTAGGTAAGCTGCAAGCATATTCTGAGAAAAGCTCCGAGACAATAGAGAGCCTCGTTGTTCGCTCAAATAAAAGCCGGGGATGGGGGTTGATCTGCAGTCTGCTTTGCGTCAAGGTGTCTTGTATGAAAAGAGAAGAGAAAAAAGAAGGAATGTTTGTCCGGATGAACTGCCTTTATGAATTAAAAGGCCCGTCATCAAATCAGATGGCGTAATCTTTGGATGCCCGTTTGAAGGCGCATGGACTGAAAACGTTTGGATCAAGTATGCCAACTCACCCACATGCAGAAAGATGCTAGGTCAAAAGTCAAAAGTCGAGTTTGGACGAGCGGGTAGCCGCCGTTTCGACCGCTTTTACCAACCTCCTGTGACAACCTGACAGTGACAGAGGGTACTTGGAGCACTAGGAGATGGGCATGTACTAGAGAAGTCGATGACGGCGAACCTAACGTCTAGAAATATAACACTGTGCTCAAGCGAGAATCCAAAGGTCAGCAACAGCAGGCTCTTCACAAGCCAACCTCACCAACCTTCCCAATCTGCCACACGGACGTTTCGATTTTCAGGGTCCAGCGCAACACCGAAACTCCTTGCTTCGATACTGACGTACGCACTTAGAGTAGTAACTTGATTCTTGTCTCTACCAGATCAAACCAACCACGGACTTTCTTGAGCTTCGAAACCTAGATACGTACATAGAAGCATAGCTGTGAGGTAGAGTTTCAGATCCCGCTGTGTAACCACTTGCGCTTTTACCACCCTGCTTTGAGAACTTGCAGTGTATTCATACAGCCCACACTGTTCAATGTTGTTGTGAAAGAGGGCTGTGTGTGGAGAAGATGAATGGTGCCTCCGCCGCACGTTGAATCCTGCTCGTTAAGGAGAGGAAGATCATGTGCCGCACGCCTGCTCAGCGCCCCCTTATTTTTGAGATTTGATGGGAAATATAGTGTAGCTGAGGGGGGGGGGGACTATTTAAGATGTGGCATTCTGCCCGGTTTCGTTTTTGGTGTGTCTCTTCAGCTTTGAAGGGTCTGACTTAGGCTGAGCTTGAAGTCTTGTTGTGTGATCTTTGAGTTGGCCAACCTCTCGATCTGATCGATCCTGATCTTCAGGAGTGCTTTTATGACCCACCAGGAGTCGTCAGTGATGATGATTACTGTTTTGTAAGAAAAACGACGGGACTGAGCAACAGAAAGATTGGATCCGGAGTAAGCGCAAGAGCGAGCTGCAATAAGTGTGCCTCTCTTGGCAGATAGGGCTTGTTGTTGGCACAGGGAGAAAAAGAAAACCACGGCCTCGTTTTTGTGGTTTATTATGTCTCTCTTCCGCAAACCGTTTCCTTTCCCCGCAGCACGCGCTTCCCTCTCTGCCCACGAGTGGCACTGCACAGAGAAAGAACAAGGGGTACAAGTAAGACGCCGCTGTTGTCGATGTTGCGTTGCAAAACCGAACGCGACAGGCGCCACGCCACCATCGCCGACCCGAGGGGGCCTTCCTTGCTGCATTCAGTCATCTTCGGTTCAAATCTAGGTTAATACATGCAGTGCCATGCACATGCAACTAAGGAGGCTCATCAAAACCATGACTAGGTTTCCTGATCTGATCTGTGGAGTCCATCAACGGCCCCACAGAACCGTTGGCCAAACACACTGTGTTGGCAAAGTGGAAACTTGGCTTTCTTTTGGGGAACGCGAGAAAGGCGCGATTGCTGACTGGCGAGAGCGTGATTAAGTGGAAAGAGTTATAGTGTGTACATGCGATGCGACTCTGGACCTTGGAAGATTGCTTATACGAAGGGGTACATCACTGGGATAATATTGAATAATAACTTTAATAAATCAAGAGATAGCAAGGCCGGTGCCTTGTCCATGTTGGGCAGGTTGGTTCCGCTGCTGGGCATTTACCCCAGACAAATGGACCGCTGGCATATTCGCTGCTCTCTGGTAGAAGAGAGTTATCTCCAACCCAACCGGAACGAGAAATTGAACGGGGTGCTGGTCCATCCGTCATCCACTTGAGCGGTAACGAATAAATTCCGGCTCCATTCAACTTGATTCTAACGGCAGTGACGCCATCAAAAAGAGACAGGAGATATACTCCGTAAGAGAGATGGTAGATGAAAACGTAAAGAGTCTCTCTCAGCTGCCAGCAACAGGCTTCGGCTTGAAGTCTGCAAGGAGACGTGGATGGATTTATGCAGAAAAGCCATGTAGAGTCGCCTCGGTGGCTTGTCGCAAGGAGACGGAACCCCTGGCACCCCTGCACGGCGACATTTTGGCCTGCAGCATGGGCCCTGCTAGCGCGCCTTGGGTCAATGCTCGTTCCTCCCTCGCTGGCCAATGGGCAGAGATGGGGGGGGGGATCAACACATGGTCTGAGGGAACAGAGGAGGAGCTTTGGGTCCAAGTTCTGAGAATTCTTGAGGGGACTGAGACTGAGTGCAGGAGACAGAGAGAGTCTGTACCTATTTCGTTACACTTGAATTCCAGATACACAATAGCATATAATAGGATATGGTTGCAGTAGTGTAATTAGAACGGATATTGAAATCGAGATAGGCTTGGCGGGTAGGCATTTCAAGATTGTACTGTATGAATAGCCAGTGGAGTGTCTTGGATTTTGGCCGTAACCTGATGCACGGAAAAGAGGCCGACTCGTTCCTGGGGGTTCTGGCGTGCACCGCCGTCCTAAGCCGTTGCCCTGTCTCAACTAGTCGCTGCATGTCTGGCCTCCTCCAGACAGCCCACGACAGGAGACACCAAGAGGAAAACTTTCCCTAGGTTCAATCCCATCAACTGGCCCTTCTCTCCTCACACTGCGCCGAAATCCCATTCTCAGTCCCCAATCCCCCTCCATCCCATCACTCTTTCTTTACCAAGTCACCCCCCTCGACCCGAACGACACGCTCCGGCCCCCCGATTACGAAATTTCCTTTTTTCGACACCACAACCTTTGCCCTTCTGTGCCTCGCCGTGTTTCGGGAAAGCGCCCCTTCTACTCTTCGATTCGCACCCGCCCACCACGAGCTCCCCATCTTGGCCTCTTTTTTTGTTTTTGTTTTTTTTGTCGCTAACGTCCCAACTCGAAATCTCGTCTTGCCGTGTCGTCACATATCATCTTGTCTGTCTGTTTGTCTGTCTGTCTGTTCTGCCCGGGTTTCGCGCCTCTCTTATTTCGTTCTCGGTTCTCAATTTGTCCTCACGCGGAAACGACCACCAAACAAACATTCACCACGCCATCTGCTCGGATTAGCTCGCTCCCAACCCCCATCCGATAATTCTGGCCCTCCCGATGTCCCGTCTCTAGTAACGGCCGAATTTGCAGTTGTCAGTCGTGACGCGGCACTGCCTCTACCCCATACTCTTTTCCCTCAGCCTGCGACTCCCGACGAGTCGTGACCGGGCTTGAGACCGCCAAACCAGGCAAGAAAGCTCACGGTGACAGTGGGCTTCTTCTTCGGAGACGGACAACGTCATCCCCTCCCTCTTTGGCCGCAGGGCGACCTTCAGTTCTATAGTGTCACCATCGTTTAAAAAAGGTCTTCGTACCACCATACACGGGGTCCTTGATATTTTTTTTTTTAAAAGGCTCCGTTCTTGTCAACACAAGTGGCAGGTGAGTTTGACGCCGGGAACTGTCCTCCCCCATTGCTCAGCACAGCTACAAAAAACGTGGGGGTCACCTTGCCTTTTCAGCAAACATATCACTGCCTTTTACCTAGCGCACACACTTGATAATCGTCTTTTTCCTCAAGCCTCTTGATGAATGTCTTGCTGACAGATCCAATGCAGAAATCCTGCGTTAACACTTTCGTTCAACCTCGCAATCTCCTTGTCAAAATTTGAGCACCATCGGGCAGCTCACATCCCCGAGACTTGGAGCAAGAACATTCATCTAGTTGCACTTTGGATCCGAACAGATCTCTAGATATCATGGCTGCACTCGTACAAGGATATCCTCAGCAATCTGGGACGGTCACGATACTGCAGGCCAGACCAGCCTCGGCCTCGGGCATGCTGCCAGTTCAGTCGAATGCGCAATATGCTCAGGGTGGAGCTCATAGAAATAGTATCCACGGCTTGCCCACGGGAGTGGCTTCTCCTGTGGTGTACCGTGGCGGCTCGGGGTCTGTCCAACCTTATGCCTACACAGGCACTCCCAGCCTTAATCCGACGACACAATGGCAGCAGGTCAGGTCACACCGGACATCATCTTCACCAGCAGTGCCAACTCTCCAGACGCTCGACTATCTACAGCCCGGTGTGTCACGCTCCCGGTACGCTGCCAGCAACTCCATGACAAACTTGCCCAGTACGGCGTCTATCAGTCTGACAGGCGCTGGGTCTCGGGATGATTCAGCCCTGCCGTCTTCAGGAACGCGCAGAGCCGCTGCGGTACACCAGTCGCAGGCCTCACACATGAATGGGGCATCATTGCCACCGCCGCTTGCACAAGCGGCGCCGGCCCGGGTATCACCAGAAAGATACAGGAGAACCGCGTTGCGGTCTTCTGACTCGGCAGGCTCAGGCCTAGGGAAACAGCCCCAGGAAATGGCAGCTACGGGACGCCCAGGTCACAACCGAAGTGCGTCAGATCAGAAGCCTGCGATGCTGCGGACTCCCCAATTGCACCAGATGAACAGGCCAAACAGCTATGTCGGCTCGGTATCTGGGTCGGCGATCGATGACACGGGGTTCGCCCGCGGTCAGGGGCAGGACGAACCCAAAAAAGCCCGCAGACGTAGCTTGCCTGCATTGGATTCTGCCGGTTTTGCCATGCCCTTGACCCCGCCCGAGCTTAAGCAGCCGGAACTATCGAGCCGTCCAGATCGACCAGCGTCGGCCAAGCTCGTTGACAAGAAGAACAACAAGGTTGCCAAAGCTGGAAACAACAAGGTTGGTGACAGAAACAACAGCAGTGCTACTCCCGATGCCCGTCTTGGCAGCTCTGACAGCCGGTCCTCTGGCCGCAGCGCTGGAAGCAACAATTCCGGAGCTTCCTCTTCTGTAAGTTGATTTCTGACCTTGCATATCATGGCCGGATTGTCCAATCACATGTTATGGCGGCATGTTTGGGGGTTGGATCAGCCAGCGCTAATTTGTCTCTCTACCACTTTAGTCGGCCAACCGCAGCGCGAATGCCTCTAACCCCACCGGAAACCCCGCCCCGTCTTCCTCCTCGCCCTCTGAGCAGACGGCCAACAGCCAAGATTATCCCCGGCTGGTCAATATTCCCCCACGAAGTTCGTCGTCCGATGCTGCAACTGCGAAGCGAGCCGTCAATTTGTCTCCCCTTTCCAAGGCAATGGGCACGGAGACTGAGAATGGCGTCTCGGCCGATGCCGCCGACAGCGCGATCCAGGAGGCCGTGAAGCCGACCGCGCCTCGCGTCGAGAGTCTGGCCGCCAAGCAGCTGGCCGCCATCAATGAGAAGGGAGGGAAGCCAAAGAACAAGACGTCCAGGCTCAGGAGAGCCTTTTCGTTTGGCAGCGCGGCAGAGTTCCGGAAAGCGGTGCATGCTAACAGCGAAGCCGCCGAAAATGGGCACGGCAAACTGCAGAAGGAGCGCAGCCAGGATGATGCGTACGAGACGGAACAGGCCCGCATCGCCCAGCAACAGGAGGAGGCTGGCATCGGCAGCAACATCTATGCCGGCGGTAGGCTCTTCTCGGGTTCGACCGACAACCTGTCAATTTCATCAACGGCATCCTCGGCTTCGATTATGATTCGGAAGATGGGTCGTGGAATGAAGAAGGGTGGTCGTTCTCTCGTTGGCCTTTTCCGACCCAAGTCGATTATAGGTGTGCCTGCTGCCGATGTCAGGCTGCCCGAGGCTATGGAAGCTACCGTCTCCATGGTCCATGTCGAGGCCGAACGTGAGCGTGTCAACGTGAATGCCGATCCCCGAACGCAGGCCGGTGGTGGTACCGGCTTCCCCCGACTTGAAAGAAACTCGATCGATGCCGCCAATGTACCCACCCTCGAAGCGGACCCACGGTCCAGCACCGGCACCGATAGTTCGGCAGCACGAAAGAGCATTGTCGGCGGTGAGAAGGAGCGTGCCGAGGTCTTGGCTGCTGTCCGAAAGGGCATCTTGAAGAGTATGCTTGTGGTTTCCTTACCAAGGGTTCTCATTGCTAACGTTGATACTACAGAAGACCGCAGTGGTTCTGGCAGCCCGTCTCCTCGGGGCACAGAACTGCCTCATGCTCCTAATGTCACCGACTCTCCCACCTCCAGTGCTCCCAGCACCCCCAATGACGAGCAGCAAGGTCACAGACGGACTATGCCTGTCACCATTGGCAGTGAGGACTACTTTGTTTCAGCCCTCCGTCTCCGCCAGGACACCAAGAGCGCGCCCGGAACCCCTCAGGGCAGCTTGAAGCGCAACGCCACCTTCAGCCCCCGCATCATCACGTTTGAGACATGGCCAAGCCAGGAGTATGATCGCCGTGGTGACATTGCGACCTGCAACCGCTTGACGCCAATGCTTGCCCAGCAGATCAAGGAGGAGTTGAACACGTTCAAAATGGTGAGTCATGCCAGAAACTGGACCCGAAATGATGCGAGATGCTAACAGCCGAATTAGGAGATGGAGGTTCATGAAAACTCCAAGATCTATACGCACTTCTTCTGATGATTTAAGACGAATGGCCCGCACCTGCTCAAGCACATCAGCATCTCTCTCGGCTCGATTCTCTTTTCTCTGACCAAAGGTTTTGCACAATTCCTGGGCGTTTTTTTCTTCTTCATGGGACAAAGCATAGTAAGGTGTCATGGCGTTGATTTAACTCTTTTTGTTCTCACATTGATCACGACAAAGTTTTGTTGTTTCTCTTTTTTCCATCTAGAATCTGGCACACAGCAGCACAGCGAAATTTAATTACAAGGAGGGTACGGTGAATGCGGACACGGGTTCACCTTTCCTCTTCTTTTATTTTCTTACCACCTTTGTTTCGGTTCATGGACAAGTGGAGAGGTGTGCGTGTGGTTGAGTTGAGTACTGTCAGCGAAAGCAAGCGAATGTATCTTTAACAGAGGTGTGTTAGAGGAGTGTAGGGGTTAGGGGGGTGTGATGACGAGTGATGCAGAAAAACAGCGAGGAGTTTTAATAGATGTGTATGATTGTTTTTTTTTTTTTTTTTTTTTTTTTGGCAGAGTGGAGTGAGGGTAGTGTGGCGTGATACCGCGGTGTTGGTGGGTGGTGGGTGGTGAAGTGAATTGATCAAAAACAGGGACGAAAGAGCCGACGAACAACAAGAACAAAACAAAGAGACACACAAGGCAAAAGGAAAAAGGCAACAAGAAGAAGCAAAGTAATGGTGATGGATGGTGATTTTTTTGTCAATTCGGCATTGAGAGAGAAGTTAAAAAATACACTTATCATCTTTTTTTATTTTTTTTATTTTTTGATTTATTTTTTGAACGTGGTTGTTTTTGTTTTTTGTTTTTATGTTTGAGGGTATTTAAGTGAGTAAAAAAGGAGGGGGTGAAGAGGGGAGAAATTCTACTAGGTTTGATGATGAAGATGGGGGGAAAAGTTGAGATGTTTTTTTTGGGAGAGATGGGGTGGGGGATAGTTGTAGAGTAGATTTAGGATTGAGTTGATTGGAATGAAAATATATGAATTTACAATGGCTCTTCTTTCTACATGTTGATATGGGGTTGACTGATATCCTTAAGGTCGTGATGAAGGAGAGGGACTATGGCGGGTGAGGTTTTCTTATATGCAGGACCGTTATACGTTGCTCCAACCGAGCCATGAGAAACCAAGCCAGGATCAGACTAGTCCTCAATGTAAGAATAGAAACAGGCCATTTTTACGCCGTTGAGTGGATGACTTGCCTTGTGCCTTGTTGGCGGCCTTGCTTTTGCTAACGGTCCTGTCTGACCTTGCAGTAGCTTAGGTTCTGAAGAGTGGGATGAGGCGGGGGGGATGGTAGATGGAAGATCGAGATGGGGATTCTTCTTTTGGGTTCTACGAGGGCTTTTGCTTCTCTTCTGCTTGCTTTTCAAAACTGTCACGGACATACATGAATACTTTGTGAGGGAGGGGTCGGAAAGCGGGGTTGGTAATGAAACTATCACGGGAATACACTTTGGGATAACCCGACATCTTTGGGGACTTAATATCTCTCTCCATCATCTCCATCATCTCCATCATCATCATCGTCAGGTGTCCGGGTAGTTGCAGGCAACCACTTTGATAACTGCCCAGTGCCCGGCATATGACTGTATATAGTGGTGTGGTGTCATGGATCGGCACTGCGTGAATAGTATACAATTTGAGTTCTCGTGTCGTGGTTCGGTGTCCTCCCACTCCCCGCGTCTCCGTTGTCACGTTGTGGGGTTCGGTTGTTGGAAATACGAACTTTTTCTCGGTTTGCGATCTCTGCTGCAGAGTGCCTGCTGATGAGATGGAGAGCAGCTTTGTGGGGGTCGGGTGTGCATTCAGGGGCTGGGAAGGACAGTGTGATTTACACAGAGGGCTAACTGTGATTTAGCTGGGCTTGGACCCCGAGTTTTGCATCAACCAATGAAAGACGGCGCGCAATAGTGAGATGACAGGGAAGCGTGGTCAGCCTTGCAGGGCCTTGCAGGGAGGCTGAAGTGGTTTTTTTTTTTTTTGTGGAGGGGTGCAATTGCAGATGGTTTGCGATATACACCACTATAATCACCACAACTTACGACTACTGAAACGAAGGAGAAGAGGGGAAACATAGAGCGAACCGAGGAAGAGAAAAATCTGGCTTTTGAAACTTTGGCCAGACTCCTCCGCGCTGGTGGTAGAGGTACCGGGCGGGCGGTTTCTTTCTTCAGCGGCAGCAGATCGTTGTACTCGACCATGGCGACCCCCGCAGATGCGACGCCAGAGATGGCGGTTCCGAAGAAGAAGCTTCATGGAAGGGAGTTTTACGAGAGTATTGGGTCACCGAAGTATATCCTTGCGCCTATGGTTGACCAGTCTGAGTTTGTCCGTTACCCTCCTCTCCCTTCTCTGTCACACCCGACTAACACGATGATATCTCCCAGGCCTGGCGCATGCTCTCCCGCTCCTTCATGCCCCCCGAACTCCAACCAAAGCTCCTTGCCTACACCCCCATGTTCCACGCCCGCCTCTTCTCCCAAGACGCCGCCAAACCACCATACAACAAATACCGCGACTCGCACTTCCAATGCGTCCTCCCCAAAGACCCCTCCACCCTCTGGCTCGACGGCAACCCCCTGGTCGGCGACCGCCCGCTCTTCGTCCAGTTTTGCGCCAACGACCCCCAGCACTTGTTGGCTGCCGCTCAGAAAGTAGCACCCTACTGCGATGCTGTCGATTTGAACCTCGGCTGTCCGCAAGGAATCGCCAAAAAGGGCCACTATGGCAGTTTTCTCCAAGAAGACCAAGATCTGATTTACAGGCTGATCAACACCCTCCACCTCCACCTCCCCATCCCAGTAACCGCCAAGATCCGCATCCTCGAAACAAAAGAAAAGACCTTGGCCTACGCCCAGAATGTACTGAAGGCCGGCGCAAGCATCTTGACCGTCCACGGCAGGAGGAGGGAGCAAAAGAGTCATTTGACGGGGATAGCAGACTGGGAATACATTCGCTATCTGAGAGATAACCTCCCCCCGGACACGGTCCTCTTCGCCAACGGCAACATTCTCGAGCACTCCGACATCGAGGCCTGCCTCGCCGCCACCGGCGCGGACGGGGTCATGTCTGCTGAGGGGAACCTCTCCAACCCGGCCATCTTCGCGCCCGAACCGGCCATTGGGGAGTTCAAAGATGAATTCTGGCGGGGTAGAGATGGAAAGGGAGGGTGGCGCGTCGACGCGGTATTCCGCCGCTATCTTGATATCCTCCATAAATATGTAAAAGGAGGCGAGCCACCAGTCCGAAGGCCGTTATTTGTCCCCGGCGGAGGGATGGATACAGCCTGGATGAACGAGGAGCTTACCATTCCGGCGAAAAAGGGGTCGAAATCTGAGGCGGTGGGGAACCCGAATTACGGCGCGTTGCAAGCGCACATGTTTCATCTGTTGCGGCACTTTGTTTCAAAACATCACGATGTAAGAGACGCGTTGGCTAGGGCGAGGTTGGGGGAGTTGGAGCAGTTTGAGGGGATATATAAGATGGTAGAGAAGAAAGTTGCCGAGGGGCTGATTGAGTATGAGGAGACGGACGGGGCGTCGATGGAGGATCCGGCGGAGGAGGAGAGGTTAAAGAGGTTGGTGGAGGAGATGGGACCGACGGAGACGAGCGCGGCGGCGATACTGAGGTGTAAGAGGCCTTGGTGGGTGGTGCAGCCTATTATCAGGCCGCTACCGAAGGAGGCGATGGCCAAGGGGGCGATACAACCGGGGAAGAAGGATAAAAAACGGATGGCGGAGGAGGAGGCTTCGGGGGGGAAGAGGGTTAAAAGGGGAGAGACGAATGGGTATGCTCTGGTTGTGGAGGTTGTGAAGGAGGAGTTGGAAAAGCAGACGAGTTTTCAGACGAGTGAGCTTGTTAGTGGGTGAGTTTTTGAGGAGAGGGGAAATGAATGAATAAATGATGACTACTGTACTACTTTGGTGGTCTTGGTCAGTGGCATACAGCCTCTCTACCTGGCGGCAACCATTTGATAATTCTCCAGCGGATTCCTAGCCTCAAAGTGCGGATGAGATCAGGATGCTCGAGGTAGCTGGGCGGAAGAATCGCCATGTCTGAATCTCGAGAACGCCTGGTGTACTAGGTTGCGAATTTCTCGGCGTGCTGTGGGCAGAACTAGCATTGAGAGAAGGCTCCTTCCTCGGTGGCAATTCTTGCGCCATAGTATGATTTGCATCCAGCTGGGGCGCCAAGGCCTTGATGTCGACGTTTGGCTAGACCTCCTGGATTGTGCCTATGCGCAATCTAGCAACTTGGATGGTAGCGCCGTCGTCGTCCGAAAAGTGGGTGTTTCGGTGCTATCCCCGTGAAGCGTCTCCCTGCCTTGTGACGAGACCGCGTATGGGCCATCAGAGAAGGCAGGGCTAAGTCAGGGGGAGGGGGGTCCAGGGCGGTGTATCTGCATCAAGTCGAGAGGATGGCCTCGGTATCCGCTCGGGGATGGGAATGAAGAGATCTGGGCCTTGATGCTTGAGGAAGGCCTTGGGGAGCTCTTTGAATACGGTGTAATGGTGGAGCGTAGTGTCGGTGGTGATTTGGTCCCGGATTTCCGGACTGACAAGCTCAAAAATGCCATACACTCTGTCCCTAGGCTCGGTACAACCTCGTTGCCGAATAAGAGTGAGCACTTCAAGATCATAGCAACGAGGATCATTCCGCTCGGGGCAGCGAACTAGACTATCTGGAACTGTGTGCTAATCGTGGGTTGGCCGGTGCTTGAGCGGAGAGAGCAAAACATACCAAAAGGCTTTAGGATCCCATACCCAAGCCTTGCTTTTTTGGCCACCTCCATGCTGCTCTGGGACTACTCTTCGAGACATTGAAGATGAGTGATTGATAGTTCTCCCCAGTCTTTGACGGAACGACCGCAAACCACCCGTATGCTCTTGGCCAAGAATCTCTTGCAGAGTCCATGTGCGGGTAAACCAAGGACGGGCAAAAAAGAATTTCTTTTCTACTCTCCAAGTATTGGCTGAACATAGCCAGTACCGTGAAGCCCATTAGTCTCATAGGCGGGCATCGCGCAATCGCAAATGCAAACTGTGTCAAATTTGCCAGACTCTGCTGCATCAGCGAGTCACCTTCACCCGCCCAGATGGTGACGACTTCTGCCTCTCTGTAGATGTCACCTATCATACCAATCTGGACACTCTTCTCGGCGTCATCTTGTTGGTTAATGCATATCTGGTCGATCCAAATCCACTGGGGTAGCGGATCCCATCCAAGCCTTTGAACGTTCGAAGGGCCTTGTGAAGTTCTGGTCCAGTCTCCAACCAGCACGCCCCCTTCAGCCGTATCCGCTGCGATGGCTTAGGGGGGCCCTAGCTGTACGAAAGGGGTTGAAAAATTGGGCGTTTCTTGATCGAAAAGGTTATCAGTGGAAGAGAGATTTGCTCTCCATCTGTCCCGTCTCTTCCCTTCCTCCCCTCTCTGACTCTCCACTTTCTCCCCTTATTCCCCCTTTTCTCCCCTTATTTCCCCCTTTCCCCCTTTCCCCCTTCCCCTTTTCCCTTCTTTTCCCACCTTTCCCCTTTTTTCCGTCTCTCCCACCGGCATTTGATGACAGTTTGAGAAGCCTGAACGCGGTTGGGCGAAGTGGTTCGCACAAGGAGGAGGACATGGTCGTTGGGTAATAATGATATCGAAATATCAAAGGCAGACGGGATAAAAGCGTTGGGAGACAGATACATTCGGGCTGAGCTGGGCGCTCATTGCCCTTTTGATGTTTTTTGCTCAACAGGGCAGCAGCTAGACAAGGCTCTCACACGCCAACCCAGCCTCAGTACCCTCACTATAATACCTCGCGGTCAAGTGATAAGGGTATTGGGGCTCCCCCCCCCCGGGTGCCGGGGCTCAACCGCAGAGCCCGCCGTTTAATCCCAAAGTAAAACCTCCTGGTTTTCGTAACTGGCCGGTGAACTTTTTGACTTTTTGCCTCCTGGCCTTTCTCCTTCTTTTTATCTCGACCGAAACGTGGCGTTTGTCAACGACTCCGATAGAATTGCCGTGGGAGATCATGGCCACTCAGTGCTGCTTACATCTTCTTATCCGCTCTTCTTCTCGTTGCCTAGATGTGCTGCGGTTTGTTGTGCCGGTGCTCAACATTCCAGGCAAATTCAGTACGTGTAAATAACAATTTACTGTTCGTTGCGGCCGTGACACTTCATCCTACAAAACTCCAAGCCTAACAATCTAGCTTCCCACGCATGTCTGGTTTTCTGTTTACAAGAGGTAACTCAGCAAAAAGGGGGTAAGTGCCAAGACCTGGCGATGGAGTCAGATGGAGCCCCTTCCCCCAACCCCCCAACCCCCCCAAAAAAGACAAAAGAACATACAACACCAGGGATTCCCCAGTGGTCACCCACCTGAGTACTAGTCTGGCGATCAGCTGTTTATCGAGGGGAGAGCGGACGGGATCCCGAGTTTTCAACTGTCTATGGTCGTATGTGATTATTTCGGAGCGAGAATGAGATTATGAGCTCTCCCCGCAGCTCGCTACACCAGGACGGCGAA
Source organism: Triangularia setosa (assembly GCA_033296915.1). NCBI lineage: Eukaryota > Fungi > Ascomycota > Sordariomycetes > Sordariales > Podosporaceae > Triangularia > Triangularia setosa. The sequence goes on along the minus strand of MU866310.1, from coordinate 20,022 downwards.
TGACGTGAGGAGCGAGGCTGGTGGTTGGAAGATATTGAGGTTGGTGATGAGAGAGGACCAGTGAAGGAGAAGCAAAGACAGCGTGGGATGCAAAATGTTTTTGTCCATCAGATGGTAAGGTGATGGGTACGGGGTGAGGGATTAGAAGAACCATCTGCTTGAATTTCTAGCTGCTTGAAGCCTGGAAAGGCTGCGGATACAGGCAACCGTTAAAAAAATATACCATTGTAGTTATAACCAAGAATACACACTGATGAAAGAGCTGTTCTTGAAAACATAGCCTCGCAAACCCTACCATCTCGAGAAAGAACCAATGCCCCCTGCCCAAACGCCTGAATCCCAAGCTCCAGTCCCCATTCAAGCAAACAAAAACAACAAAATCATCAAAGTTACTGGTACCCAACCCCTAAACAGGACAAGCCCTCTTCCAGCACCGTTACTCCAAAGCATCACCGGCTGTCCCACCTGAGGAGATCCGTCTATACTGCAAACCGAGTTGCACCCCCCTTGACCCTGTCTCTTCTCCGGCTCAGTCGTGTTGTACAAAATCTCAAACCACTGCAGCTGCAGATATGCCGAATCCCCCACAGTCATATTCCCCGTCCACTCACCCCCATCACTCCACGCATTCAAGATAATATTGCTCACGTCCTTGGGTGTCTGAAACTCAGTATTGGCAACCTGAATATCGTTCACATACCACGTCGTACTCTTTGGCGTCCAGTCAAGCCGGTGAACAGCCCAATCCGACCACTCCAGACCGTTTGGCATCGTGGCATTCTTGCTGGCGCGTGCTTCGATATCCCCTTCACTGTTGAGAGATGGCTGGTTGGTACAATGAATAATATTTTTGGGGTCGCTGGTACGAATCTCGAGGTCGGATTCTTGAACCTTGGCGAGCTCCTCGGAATGGCGGTAGGTAAACATGGCCGTGATTGCACCACGGGCACCAATCGTGCGGGCCAGCATCCGGATGGAGACAAACTTGAATTTTGCTGACAGGGACTCTATCTCCGCTGTGGTTTGGAATTCAGGGAGGCGTTGAGTCCGGAGAGAAAGCCAGGATTTAGGAGAGGAGTTGGTATCGTGATTTGCTTCCAGGTAAACATTGTTTGGCGAGTTGACCATCAACCAAGTAGAATCCTCCCGGATGCCATGGCTGTTGTTCCAGTTGCTTATCATCCAGAAGTCCGTCCATTCTGTTGAATTGAAGAAAGGGCTAGTTACAGGCGCATCGGCTGTATCTTTGACCTCCTTGATGACTGGTGGTACGCTCGCGTGATGATCATGGTTTCGAAAGTCGAAAAAGCGGTGCTCCCTGAAATATGCTGTTTCGTTCCCTTTCAGAAGATAACAACCACATCTGGAATCTTCAGTGAGGGCTGCTTGTTGAGCGTTGACCACAATGACGCCGGTGAAAAGGAGAAGTCTTAGGATTCCCATCGCAAGATTGGCCCAACCCAGGGATATCGTATAATGACTAGATTTGGGTGAAAGGAATATGGCACGTGATATAAACAAAAACCCAAGCCAATACAAAACACCTGATTGAAGGAGATGAAAGGTAGATACGAGAACATGTACTCATATATCAAAACTTTCAGGTTAGAACAGGGGAGGTGGCATGAGAGGGATTCAAATACCACCAAGATCCCAGGCCGGTTTTTCAAGTCGTCACGGACCGACGGGAACGGACAGAGCCGTTTGATCTGCTTATAAGTTTGCCCAAGTAGCCTTGTAGTAAGATCAAACCATAACCTGGCCACAATCTATTGGTCAATGCCTGGCTGGGTAAGTGCGATCCAGGCTTGAATATCACTCTGTGTCGACGGGTGGTATCAGGGACACTTGCCCCGACGAATCAGCCCCCCCGTTTGAGCTGATTGAGGCAGCCAACGGGTGGTATAGAGGTGACCCAGGCTCGGGGATCAGCATTCTTCCATACAAGGCGTACGTGGTGGATGGTACTGTTTATCCGGCTAAAGGGTAGGTAACCAGGCCGAGATCCTAAAAATGGACACTGTGAACTTGCTGCTGCGTAACGTACTTTTGGTCCCTTGAGAGATCTTCCAATATACTGAAGGGAAAAGAGTAGGATTGTAATCAGTCTGGAACGTGGCCTGAAGATGAGAAATGGACGCTTGCCCATGTTCTTGGAAATGCCAGGAGCCAGGAAGAGTGTCAGGCCTTGTGTGTACTTCACTTGGGTGCGACATTGCGAAAGGGAAAACTGAGAGTATGGAAGATTCTGGAGAGATATCCTGAACCCACCCCCCAAAAAAAAGAAAGAATAAGACGATATAAAAAGCAAAAAGATTACAACAAATGTCAAAGTCAGTTGAGTTGTGTCGTGAGTCGAAAGATGAAAGTGAAATAAGCTTTCGTGATATCCACATTGAGCTTGGCAAAAGAGCTTAGCTTGTGCCCCACTTCAAAAGTGAAGATTGGCCGATGCATCAAAACGAGGGTGTTCGGGCCAGCAAGGCAATGCAATTAACCACAAATCAAACCTCACCCAATCGGCTACAGGAATTATTGATCTGCGATTCTGTATCACTTGTCTCCACCGAAACTGAGATGCACTGGAAGCGCGATTGAAGAATCTCGATTTTCCAGCACCAAGCTCGATCATTCTCTATTTCGACTTCAAATTCTTCCCAAATATCCGCCTCAACGGACTGACACGGTTGCGAAACACTCAATCAGCTTTTTGGAGCTCCTAGATCAAGACGCCTTTCCTCAATTGACAGCACTTCTACATCACCATGTCGACGCCATCCGAGACCGAGTCTCCAGCACCTCCAGTTGCGCCGGAGGAGCGCGTCGAGGACCCAGACAGAACTCCTCAGAACGAGACATCGCTGGCAACAAACCCCAAAGAGGCGGACGAGACTGCCAGCACTGCTCCTCCATCCGATGAAGCCAACAGCAACAAGCCAAACCCCGAAGAACCAGACAGCTCCCCAGACGACAATGAGGGTTCCCCATCCCCATCACAAGCCTCCTCCGACGAAGAAGGCGAAATCTCCGAATCAGAACCAGACCATGACCACCCACCACTCCCCAACGAGCCCCTCCCGGGCGATGCTCCCCCATTACCAAACGAGCCTCTTCCAGGGGCCGATAACAACTCCCCACCCCTCCCCGCCGAACCAACCCCAGCACCTGAGCCGGTAGACGATGGCTGGGACTACCACTGGAACCCAAACGACAACCAATACTGGTTCTACAACCGCTTCACTGGCGTCTGGCAGCTGGAGAATCCCCGTCAACAACAACAACAACAACAACAGTCAGATTTAATCCCAGCAGCACCAGGAGTACCAGCAATCGCAGCCGCCCCCATACCCTCGCAAACAGACCCAACCTCCATCTCCAACCCTACCTCCGTCGCCGGCGGCTACAACCCCGCTATCCACGGCTCGTACGACGAAAACGCCTGGTACGCCGTCAATGCGCGGGCTCTCCAGCAGCAAGCAGAACAAGCCGTGCCAGCGGTACCAGCAGAGTATGCTGTAGGAGGTTATTTCAATAAACAAACAGGGCAATGGCAGATGCCGGAACAAGGGGCCGAGAGGCATTCGGATGAGCAAAAGAGTAGACGACAGCTAAATGCGTATTTTGATGTGGATGCCGCGGCGAATATGCACGATGGGAGAAGCTTGAAGGCGGAGAGGAGCGGGAAGAAGCCGAGTAAGAAGGAGCTGAAGGAATTCAAGGAGAAGAGGAGGGCGAGGAAGGAGGAGAAGAGGAGGGCTTGGTTGAGGGACTAGGAGGGGTGGGACAAGATGGGTTTGTGGTCTTGGAGTTTGAGACTTGTTTTTTTTTTTTTGGGTGGGGGGGGGGCGTTGGCATTTTTCAATACGGTTCTGGGTTGGTAAAATTGCAGGCGTAATGGTGGTTGAATTTTCAAGTCAGGCAGAGGGGGGGGGCAAAGGCGTTTTGTGACATTGGGTTCCCTTGTCTGTGATGTATTGTAGTCCTGGCCGGGACAGGCTGGGACTCGAGTGTGCGTCTTCAAAAAGCGAAGAAACGGGGGATGTATTTGAAGAACCCGAAGTTTGGTAAATGCACGAAATGAAAGGCGAGAATCACTTGACAATTACTTTTTGGACATGAAGCATGGCGGTTTTGGACCTTTAATATATACAACGCTATTATGTCTCATATACATCCCACGTTTGTTTCCATTTTTCCATATCCATATCTACTCATCATCCTCGTTCTCCTCTTCGTCATCTTCATCATCAAGCGACATATCAATCTGCACACTCCCCTCGTCATCACTATCACCATCATCCCCCTCTTCTTCTGTCTTGGCATCAACCGCAACGGCAGCCACCGCCACCCTCTTGACCTTTGTCTCCTCCTCCGTCTCCAAACTCCCACTGCTCTTCCTCTTGAGCGGGGAGGCAGCCCTCTTCTTCACGGTCGTCGTCTCTGTCTCCTTGACAGTTACCGCAAAAGGGTTAACCGCCTTCTTCTCTTCTTCTACTGCAGTATCAACATCCATCTTCTCCTCCTGTTTGCCGTTTGTCTCTGGCACCACCGTCCCCCACCCTGACAGAACCACCTTCTTCTCCTTCTTCTCTTCCACAACAACATCTTGATCTTGTTGCGGTTGATCCATGGCATCGTCCATCTCCTGATCCTCATCCTCGCCCCGGAGTTGTTTATCCGCCAACAGATCGTCCAGATTGGCAGTCGGGTCATACTCCTCTGCGTTCAACTGCGCGTACCGACCTGCTCTGACCAAATTGCTTCGCACAACTTCGACTTCCTTTGACGTGCCGAACTTTTGGACGAGGAACGGGAGGATGGAGGGGTAGTACCGCCCTCTGGTGTCCTTGTAAGGGTGGAGGACAGAAGCCAACATGGCATCCTTGTTGCAAGACAAGATTGCCGTGCGGTCAATGAGGGAACGCATGTCGGGGGCGAGGTGGGTTTGCGGGAGGTGGGAGAGGAATAATGGGAGGAGGGTAGAGGCGGACGTGAGGTGGGAGGAGGATAAGGGGGCGAAGAGAGATGCCGGGGCGGTGGAGGGAGTGGAGAGGAAGGCATCAGCGTTGCCTTGGACAGTGGTTTGCTTCCCTTTTTCTACCGGGGTGGTGGGTTTGGGGGTGTCGTCTAGGTGCCCGGCGGACAAGAGGATGTCGTGGCAGGTTTGCTGGATCAGGGGGGTTAAGGAATCGACTGTCAGCCGGGGAAGGGTTGGGCCGGCAAGGGTGAGGAGTGGGGAGGCGAGATTGTAGACTTTTTCGCGGACGGCGGGGTTGCTGCGGTGGGAGGAGAGGACCCGGACGGTGTGGTCGATTAGGTCGGTTGAGAGGGGGAGGGCGGAGTCAGCTAGGCGGCGGATCGTTGAGCCGTGGAGGCGGAGGACGGCGGTGTGAATGTCGGAGAGGACAGTCCAGAGCTCGGCTTTTTCGTCGCGGCTGATGGAGGGGTTGGTTTGCATCGTTTCTTCAGAGGAGGGATTAGGAGGGGTGACGAGGGTGAGACGGGTGGTGAGGTCGAGGAGCCCGCCGACGGGGACGGTGACGGGTGCTTTGGTGGGGTTGTCGAGATGGTCAGCGAGGAACTCGAGGAGGCCGATGAGGCGCTCGGAGCCGGGCTGAATGCCTTCCCATGAGGGAAATTCGTCGACGGAGTCACCGCCACCGGAAGGGTCGAGCTCATTGCGCATTTGTTGGGGACGGTAGCCGGTGGAGGACTCCCAGGACTCAATGACACCGCGGAAAATCTGGTCGGCGGTGGCGTGGCAGTCGAGGATGGCAGCTTTGATTGACTTGACCCATTCATCGCTGCTGCCGTTCTTGGGGGCGGTGTAAGAGAGGAGGATGAAGAGACGGCGGGAGCTTTCATGGAGGTTGTGTGGGATCACAGCCGAGTCTGAAGTGGTTGGGGCAATGTAAGTCCTTAGGGTCGTCTTGATTTGGCCGGCAAAAGGACGCAGAGTGGTGGGATAGAGCATCACCAGCTTTGACAGAGAGCTGGCTACTGTGTCAATGACACTGGTGGGAGTGGATGGAGACTTGGCCAGCTGGAGACAGGCGGTGACGAAACTGGGAAGGGTGGGAGTAGCCATCTCTCTGATCAAGGTTGGGTAGCCCTGGAGTAGCATGTAGATCTTGGTTAATGCGATGATGGCTAGTTCTTTGGAAGGAAGAGGGTCGGTTTTCTATTAGATGTTAGTACATGGCAGTTGCCCATTAATTTCCAGATAGAAGACACACCTGAGCAACGCTGATCAAGCCCCGAACCCAAGGGTCAGCAGCCCTGAGGCTCTCCCATCCTCCCACGTCGACAACGGCCTTGATCAGACATACAGCAGCAAAGCGACCAGAGGCATTCCTTCCCGTCAACAGCGTGGTGATATGTGTCCTGAGTTTATGAACAAGCATTGGTGTCTCGGCGCCCTTGTCCTTTCCCTTTCCAGCATCTGGCGAAGCTGAGAGTGGTCCACCGCATCGAAGAACATGTCCAACTAGAACTGGGCAGAGTCTTGGGAGTTGGTCGGCTGGTGTCGAAGCTAACCTGCGGACGAGAACCCGCAGGTCTGATGGAGGCGATGCCATTCGATGTCTTGGATGTCTGTGAGCCTCGTTCGTTTAGAGCTGCATGAACCGGTGGAGGTTGCGTTCGAAAAATGTCGGGATGGACCCTTCTGGTATTAATGATCCAAACTTCCGATTTCCGTTTAGAAGCAAGACAGAAACCATCCCCACGTGTGAGTTGGCGCAATTCAAATTTTGTCGTGGTGTTTTACTGCAAAAACATTTTGAGAGGCTCACTGCTTATCTTATCGGTAACTTTTTCGCCAGAGCTACCGAGATGCAGGACCCCTGCGGTGCCCCTGTAGGCACCAAAACCAGCCAATCCCTGTGCGCGGTTGGGTGCTATTCCTGTTCCTGATGGGCCCAAAGTAGACATCATCACCCCAAAGATTTTGGATTGACCTGGGCTCCATTGGCTTCATTTAGTGCCCCCGTCTGTTGCCCAGTGGGACGCCTCCTTTATTTACAGCTGACGTGCTCTTCAACTTTCAACTTTCAACTTTCACTATCCCGAATCACTCTTCTTGCGCTCCGCATGCCCTGTCTGGCCAAGTCATCGTAGTGCGAGCAGGCTTGCTGGAACACCGCCAACATGGTACTTCCCCCAAGACACCTCATCACGATATCTTTCTGACGGAATAAAACAGCCCGACGCAGTAAAAGCAGCGCATTACATCCAACAGCTCGACGAAGCGCGTTGCGATGACAACTGGGATGCCATCCTCGAACTAGTCCGCAAGGTGCGGAAACACGCCCCTGAACGAGCCTGTACGTCTACTCCCCTCTACCCCCCTTCCTACTACCTACTCACTCTTACTCTCTCTCAGGCCTCGTCCAGTCAGCGACAACCGAACACGCCATCATCAAAGCCTCCGTCAAGCCCGCCCCCGATTCCGCATCCATCCCCTCCTCCCTCGAAGCCGCCTCCCAGCTCCCCATCTTGCTCACCGTCATCGAAAACGAACAAACCCATCCCCAAGACCGCTTCCAAGCCCGCGTCTGCGCCGGCTGGCTTCACTGGGTCCTCAGAGAATACTCCCTCGCCCTCGAGCGCCTCCCCCGATCTTTCGACGAAGACCTCCCCGCTGCCGATTCGCCGGTGGAACTATCAGAATGGACAAAAGTCTGCGCCTTGAAAGCCGCCTACTTGCGAGCAAACTGTTTAGCTCGCGATGGCCAGCGAAAGGGCGCTCTGGAAGCCTTTGAGGTTGCATTGCCAAGTTTGAACACAGTCTGGAACGCGACTCCTGGCGGGCCAGCGAGACAGCAGATACGGTATTGGGCCGAGCTGTTTCTCACAGAGTATTGTATGCTGGCTAGCCAAGCCACACGAGACGGGGAAAAGTCCCTTTCTGAGGGCAATTGTCTTTCTGGTTTTAGGACTTGGGCAAGATACTGGGCTGGCGCTGCCAAAGGGGTGGCGGTCGCAGCGCAGGATCAAGCAGGGATTTCTGGGGCGGGGGGATACGGATTCCGGGGATCGGTGCCTAGAAGGCAGGTCTGGAGCGAGTATTACTCGGCGCTTTCAGAGATTCTACAGCGGGACCTGGCGTATCCGCCGTCTGGGGTTACGGTACCGGTGTCGAATGGGGATACCGTCAGTGCTAGAGCGCAGTTGAGGGCCGAGCTCAAGAAGGTGGAGACCATCTATCAGGGGTTGTTGTTTTCGGAAACAAAGTTCCCCAGGGCAGATGAGGAAAGGGCAGAGGTGGAAGGGTATGTCGCGAGGGTCATGAGGAACTGGGTGGTTTTGAATGGGAGGGGTTGGAAGGAGCATGATTTGGGAGCGGGTGGGAGGGATAGTTTGAGTAGGGGGACGCTGGATATGCTCTATGGGGCGGCGACGAAGACGTATCATTCTACGGCGATACTGAGGCATCTTTTTACGGTGCATTTGGCTGTGGCGGAGTTTGATTTGGCGTTTGTGTCGTTTGATAGCTGGCTTGAGCTGGTGAAGAAGGGAAAGGCGAGAGTGGAGAAGACGGGACACAGGGAGCTGGCCCTGGATGATAATGCGACGGTTTTGGAGACTATCTCGGCGGCCATTGCCGCGTTGTGTCGGTATGGGGGACGGGAGGCAGCGGATAAGGCGAGGAAGATTTCGGAGGAGCTGGAGGGGTTGGTCAAGAAGTGGGCGAGTTTGGATCCGGAGGGGGCGAACCCGAGGGATCTGGTGCCGCCGAGGTCGGTGGCGTTGGCGTGGCAGAGTGTTGGGCTGGCGAACGCGCAGTGGGCTAGGATGACGTACGAATCGGAATCGAGAGCGGTCTTTCAGGAGAAGGCGATTCAGTGTTTGCGGTGGTCTCTGTCGCCAGAGTTTGGACACGTGGTGGATGTGAGGGGGGTGTTTGCGTTGGGCGTGTTGTATGCGGAGCAGAGGAAGTTGTCGGTGGCTATTGAGTTGGTCAAGACGGCCTTGCTGGCGGACAAGGCGGTTGAGGAACATGAGGAGCTGCATAATGGACCCTACTGGAGGGAAAGATCACTGATTCCGCTGTGGCATCTTTTGGCGCTTATGTTGAGCGCACGCCAAGATTATGTCTTGGCTGCGCGGGCGTGTGAAGGTGCTATTGAGCAGTTTAGGGATCCAATTGTGCTGTTTGGAAGCAGGGACCTCAATGGGGGCTTCAGGAGCGAGCACCTCAATGAGGCGGCTGCTGAAAAGGCTGGCGGTGATGGCATCGTGGACGAGATGGACGACTTTGAGAAGGAGAGCATTCTGGAGATTAAGATGACCCAGCTCGCCATCCTGGAACTGGTCGAAGGTCCTACGGTGGCCGTCAACGCCAGCACAGAGTTGCTTACCTTGTTTCCAAGACTGTTTGGGGATCTTGGCGAGACGCAACTAGAGCTGCCCAAGGCGGAACCTCCAAAGACTATGGCCACAATGCGTAGCGTCAGAGATAGTATGTTTGGCGGCCGCGCAGGAAAAGACCACCAGCCAAGGCAGAGCGTAGCGATTTCAAGGCCGCAGACTACCCAGAGCGTTGCTACTACCACGCTCACCCAGCACACCAGCAGTGAGACGGCCATCGACCCACGGTCTAGCCGCAGGTCTCTCAGGTCAGGCAGTCTCAATGGTAGGAGCAGGAACAGTCTCCGGAAAAGAGACCGGAGCGGCAGCCGACAACGCGCAGTGAGCAGCGGCCCGCCTGTTCCGCCTCTCAATGGGGACAAATACCAGCCTACCTTTGAGGATCCTAACGGTCCGCAATACTTTACCTTTGCCAGTAAAAGCATGGCAGGGACATTGCGACCGGAGACTACAGACTCATCTGCGCTGTCAAAAAAGACGGACGGACCCTCGGAGGCAGGCACCGGGACCGGGACCGGGACCTTGGAGAGCTTCTCGCCGCTGCTGCCTTTTGTACAGTTCTCGCAGGAGCACAGCAAGAGGAAGAGAAAGAGCATTCTTGTCAAGGTCTGGCTTACCATCGCGGGCTTCTACCGACGCGCTGGTTTGCTAGACGATGCCCAAAAAGCGATTGCCGAAGCGCAAAAGATTGTGCAGAGTTTTGAGGGCGATGTAGTCAACGACACGTCTGGGGCGTTGAACACCAGGACGGCAGGGTGGGGAATGGAGAAGAGTGTAGAGGCAGTCCTTGCCGATGTATGGACTGAGGTATGTTTTCTTTTTCCCTCCGCCTTGTCAAGACAGCTACTGACAACTCCTCAGAAAGGTCAACTTTCCCTCTCCCTAGAGAGACCCTATCAAGCCCGCGCAGACTTTGAAACAGCCCTCACTCACTTCCCCGACCACCCCGTCGCCATCGTCCGGCTCTCCCACATTCTCTTGGACGTTTACTCTGAGAAACTCCGCCCACCCCCGGCAGTCTCCGGCCTCGACCTCGGCGGCGCATCACTCACCCCCGACTCCCACGAAGACCACCAAATCATCGCCTCCCCACCAAGCCGATACCCCAACCTCCCTTCTGAACCCCTCGGCCTCGGTCCCCCCCAACATAAACCCACCTCCAGAAAGCCAGACCATGAAGAGGTGTTTGATGATGATGACGACGACAACGAGGAAGAAGCCACCAATGGAACCTCGTCGGCCTCGCCGTCGAGGTTGTTGGGCCCACGACTGCCACCGCCGTACAAAGCGACTAGTCTACCGCTTATCGATCGGTTGGCGGCGAGGGACAGGGCGTACGGGTTGCTGAGCGGGCTGACGAAGCTGGGGGTGGGGTGGAATTACTCCGAGGCGTGGTTCACGCTGGCAAGGGCGTACGAGGAGAGCGGGCAGGGGGAGAAGGCGAGGGACGCGCTGTGGTGGGTGGTGGAGCTGGAGGATGGGATGGGGGTGAGGGGGTGGGGGGTTGTGACGGCGGGTGGGGGGTATGTTTTGTGGTAGGAGAGAAATAGGGGAGGGTAATGTTAGGACGGGGGGTGCTGGAAAGAGCTGAAGAAAGGGTTGGAGACGATGCTGTTTTGAGGAGAGAATCATGGCGTCGCGAGTGGCTGAGGGAGGTGTACATAAATACAGGCAGGCAAGGATAAGTAGAGAGCCAGGGAACTATTGAAGGGCTCCTTAGATCAGCACGTTGGGCATTGCGTATTTTGGAGGCATATTATCCAGCGGTACTTTTTATCAGAATGATGCCTTTTTATATCAAAAACTTTGATTTCTACTCTCAACTGTTCAGCCCTCGAGTTGTAGTTTTTCGAGGGCGAACAACCAATCAAATCACTCGTTTCATACACATTTTGCCAAGTTTCAAGCCCCACATTTCCCCTTTCAACTCTTCTGATTCATTCACACTCTCACAACCCCTCTCCCTTTTCTCAACCTCACCACCACACGTTTCCCTGTTTTTTTTTCTTTTCTTTTTTTTTTCTCTTCTCATATGGTTTTAGATCAAACTCACCAAAATGAGAGAACTAACCCTCATCCTCGCCACCACCCCCAAAATGGGCATCGGCCTCGCGGGGACCCTCCCATGGCCCTCCCTCAAGAAGGAGATGGCCTACTTTGCCCGCGTCACCAAACGCCTCGTTCCCCCTTCCCAGTCAGCACAACAAAACGCCGTGATCATGGGCCGCAAAACCTGGGATAGCATCCCCCCCCGATTCCGCCCCTTGCCTAACAGGCTTAATATCGTCATCAGTCGCTCTATCAACACCATCGAGAAAAGGGAGGATCAATCTTTGTGGGCTGGGTCATTGGAGAAAGCACTGCAGTGGGTTGACGAAGAAGAGGGGGATAAAGTGGGGAGGGTTTTTGTTATTGGGGGAGCAGAGATCTACAAGGCGGCGCTGGGGCTGAAAGAGGCGAGGAGGGTGCTGCTGACAAGGGTGGAGAGGGAGTGGGAGTGTGATGCTTTTTTCCCATTGGAGTTGACGGAGAGGGAAGAGGGATGGAGGAGGGTGGGACAGGAGGAGATGGATGGCTGGGTGGGGGAGGAGGTGCCGAAAGGGAGGCAGGTGGAAAAGGAGGGGACGGGGGAGGAGACGGGGTATGAGTTTGAGATGTGGGAGAGGGTTGGGGAGAGGGTTGGTTAAGCGGGAGGGGTTTATTCAACGAGGTTTGGAGGGTTGGCCTGGGGAAGTAAAATGGGAAAAGTCATGGCTTTTGGCGTCCTTTATACTGGTGGCGGTTGGGGTTATAATACAGTCTATCCATCGTACACTCCCAGCAGTTCCCTTCATGAACTAAATCTCGACCCTTCTTTAACAGGCTCGCTGGCCCTTGGGCCTTCCTTCTCAAACAACCCCTTCACCTGCGCACTCGGCACATCCACCCCCCTAAACTCCCCCTTCACGCCCTCCCACCTCCCTGCCTCCTCATCAAACAACCTCTTCCCCTTCATCACCAAATCCTCCTCCCTCAAATGCGCCAGATCCGCTATGCCCTTTCTCACATAACTCACCACCGCCGCCAGCCTTCTCACATCTACATTCTCATCCGCCTTGTAGAGATTCCTCCAAATCGCACCAGCCAACACCGCATCACTGTCCTTCGCCAGAGCCTCATCATACGCCAGCACCAGGCCCCTCCATTGCACAAACAAGTCCTTCAAGTACTTCTGCCTAATCACCCTCGACGTGAGATTATGCACCAAATCCATCTTCGCCTCCGCCTCATAAAAGAAATGGTTCACCAGCCCATCCTGAAACGTCGTCTGCTGCAGCCTGGGCATGTCCCTGAACCTCGCAACAAGAAGATACATGTGCAACATCGTGACCTGGGACCAGGTGCTAAACGTCGGCAGCAGTCCCATTTCTGCACACACCATGATTATCAGCACACACACATCCACACACGATATTCGTGTTTTCATTGGCGGAAAAGGAAACAAAACAAAACAAACCTTCATGCCACACGCTAGGAGCCTTGCTCCCCTCCCCACCGCTCGTCCCAATCTCCTCCCCGTCCGCCGTGTGCTTCAGCTTGGACGCTTTTCTGTCGGCAGGGTCAATGGTGTAATCGGCCTGGGCGCCGCAGGCCTTATGCAGCTGCTCCGTGGCTTGGTAGATGAAGTAGGAGCGGCCGGTGGTGCTGGCTATGCCGGTCTTCTTGAGGATTTCCCCGAGGGAGATTTGGGAGGGTGGGGTGGTGTGAAGGGGTCTTTTGTTGCTACTACATGGTGATGCTGGCGAGGCAACCCTTGCGCGCGCGCATTGTGAAGAGAGGATTCTGGCTGTTGGGTTGGAGACTGCATGTATTTGGCCAAATATCGAAACTGGCCGCCTTGAAAGGCTGGCGCGGCAGCAACTCGGGGTTGCCATTGTTTGTGATTGCCAGGCTTGTTTGTTGACGAGGGAGGGGAGATGGGAGCTTCGGGCCTTTGAAGCTCCAACAAAGCTCCCCCCAAAGCTCCATGACGATTCAAAAAAGTTGTCTTGGCGTCGGAGGGAACCTTTACGGATAAGGGTTAGGGTTGGCTATGGGTGGTGAGAAACACAGGGATATCCAGGAAAACATTGGTTTCTAGCAAGGAAACCGGCTAACAAAAAGAACTGGTTGCGGGATTTATGCATCCCGCAGAATGGTTTTGATTTCGTCCAGGCTCGAACTGGAGACCTTCAGTGTGTTAGACTGACGTGATAACCAACTACACCACGAAACCTTAACTTGTTGTTGAAGGTTGATGCAGGAATAGCGATACAAGTTCTCTGCTGTGAATGCTTTGAGCAATGGGAGGATCACACATTGTCTCGGACAAAGAGCAATGCTTCACACTCGGCTAAGATTTTTGTTTTACAGTGGTATTCTACAGTTATTCCAGCTGGGAAAAGACCAGCGAGGCATTGGTTCCCCCAAATCCAAAGCTGTTAGAAATGGTTACCTTGACCTTCTTCTGCTGTGCATCATGGGATACAAAGTTGAATTGGGGTCCAACGTCTGGCTTGTTCAAGTTCAGTGTGGGCGGGACGACGTTCTAAAAGGTGTCAGTAAAGGAACCAGTGGACTGTATAGGCGGAATACGTACGTCTCTAATGGCAAGGATGGAAAAGACAGCTTCGATCGAGCCAGCCGCTCCAAGCAAGTGTCCAATCGCCCCCTTGGTGCTGCTCACAGTGACTTGACATTCACCCTCCACTCCGTCCTCGCCCATCATCAAGGACCGGATAGCCGCGGCCTCGGCCACATCGCCGGCTGGCGTGCCCGTCGCGTGGGCATTGATGTAGTCCACTTCCTTTGGCTTCAGGCCGGCATTTTTCAACGCCCTCTTCATGGCCGCCAGCGCCCCTGATCCATCCTCCCTTGGAGCCGTCACATGGTACGCATCTCCGCTACACCCATATCCCTTGACCTCAGCCAGAACATTAGCTCCTCTGGCCTTGGCGTGCTCCAGTTCTTCGAGTATGACAACAGCTGCTCCCTCGCCCACCACAAAGCCATCACGCTCCGCATCAAACGGTCTGGAGCTAGCTGTCGGATTGTCGTTGAACGCCCTGGATAGCGATTTGGACCGTCCAAAGCCAGCAAACGTTAAGGGGTGGATACAAGATTCTGCACCACCAGCAACCATAACATTGGCATCACCAAAGGCGATGAATCTCGAGGCATCTCCGATGGAGTGAGCGCCTGTGGTACATGCTGTGGTAGCCGCATGGTTGGGCCCGCGGAACCCATACTGCATGGCGATATGCCCGGCCGCCAGGTTGATCAATATCTTGGGGACGAACCATGGCAATACTTTTTTGTAGCCCTGCCGATTACACTTGGTTATTATTCCGTCAAAAATATATCCGTGAGAACTACATACATCTTTCTCGAACCCCACACTCGTCTCATACATATCATGCAGGTTCCCAATTCCGCTTCCCAAACATACACCAGTGGCATCAAGATCTTCTTGCTTCTCTGGCCGCCAACCGGCGTCTTTGAGGGCCATCTCTGTTGCAGCAACAGCGTACTGTGCAAACGTAGACATCCGCCTCTGCTCTGAGGCCTTGAAGTAGTCACCGGCCTGCCATAGTTCTTCGTCCTCAAATCTGGTAAAATCCCGTTTCGGATGAGGAACAGGAACAGTTCCTGCAACGGTGCTTGGAAGCCCATTCCATTTTGGATCTTGGAGGGAACGGTGGGCGAGGCTCACGAGTCCCGATTCGGAAGCCAGCAGACGCCGCCAGGTTGATTGGATGCCCACGCCAAGGGGCGTGATGGCGCCTACGCCTGTTACTACGACACGGCGCATGATCAGTCCATCTCTGTTCTCCTGAAAGAAAATAGAGAAGTGAAAGTGAAAAGAGACAAAAAGAGGTGATAAAGGCAGAAACAATTCATCGACGTCGGCGCCCAGAGCAGCTAGACTGGATTGAGGTTAGTGCTATCAGGAAGCTCAAGCGGCTCAGTTCCAGGGGCCCCTGTCGAAGGGTGTTGCGACGGGGAATGTGGGGACAAAGGCGATTCGGGGGCGCCACCTGGCCGGAAAGCGCCCTGAATAGCCACATCCTCCTTAATATATCATCCAAAAACTGCTGTTTTCAATTGGGTTCTAAAGCTTGGGGCGAGCGTATGTTTATATTTCTCATGATAACTCGTGATATATAAACAGAGATACACAGGCTCACTGAGTCGTTTCACGTTGCGCCAACTCCGAGCACACGCCTCTTCCTGGATTCAAATCATCAAGGCGGCATCGAAGACAGCTAGCTACCTTTTCTCTTTCATTCACTCTCACAGCGTTGCAATTGGTGACTTCAAACATGACGGGCTTATGATTAAATAAAATCCAACCAGAGGACAACACACGTCATACTCAATTCACCGGTCATGACCCTGCTTAGTTAAACCGCTCTAATTATCCATCCCCCCTTCACTGGGACGATAACTCACCATGGCCGAGCCATCCTCCTCAAAACCGCCGGCTCCTGAACAACGTCTCCTCCCTGACGAGCCGGACTCGGACAGTGATATCACCCCCAAAGCAACCCCAGGCCCTTCACAAGCCCACCAACCCTCCGAGCCATCCTCTCCCCTGAGCCCGGTGGCTCACCTCAAGAACTCCCTCAACAAAGCCCGCCACACTCTCTTCGGCGACCACCTCACCAACCCCTTCGAATACGATGATGAGGACAACACTTCTGAAAACGAACTGCTGCTAGACCCCAACCTTCCCGCCAACTACGAGGACCGCCATCAGCCACTACCCCGTCACTCCCTTTCATCCATCCACTCCCATAAACGCCCGTCTCACGATGCCAGCGACGCATCCGATGCCTTTGAACTTGACTCCCTCCACTCGCAGGACCCATTAGAGACTTCTGATCATGAAGAGGAGATCGAAAACTCCCCCTACCCCGAGGTCCGCGCCGCTGTATCACCATACGATGACCCAACGTTACCGTGCAACACCATCCGTGCCTGGGCAATTGGCCTCTCATTGATCTTCCTCGGGGCAAGCATGAACACCCTATTCTCCCTGCGTAGCCCCTCCATCTCCTTGGGCGCCCTCATCGCACAAGTCATCGCCTGGCCGTTGGGCCATGGCTGGGCTCGGTTCGTACCGGATTACCACGTCAAAATCCCGTTTGTCAAGAAGAAACTTCGATTAAACCCCGGGGAGTTCAACATCAAAGAGCACGCCATCATCGTCGTAATGGCGAGCGTCAGTTTCGGGGTGGCCTACGCAACGGATATCATCCTCGCTCAGAAAGTCTTTTACAAGCAAGACTTTGGCCTGATGTGGCAGCTGCTCTTGACAATCTCAACCCAGAGCTTAGGGTATGGCATTGCGGGAATGATGAGGAGGTTCCTGGTGTACCCGGCCAGCATGATTTGGCCTGGGAATCTGGTCAGTGTCACGCTGATGAATGCGATGTATGAAGAGGAGGAACAGAAGGGTGGTGAGGGGGACGGGACGGTACATGGCGGTAAAGGGGTCGGGATAGGGGGTAATATGCCTAGGTATAGGTGGTTCGGGGTTGTGACCGCGGTGGGCTGTGTGTATTATTTCATCCCCGGGTTTTTGGCGCAGTTTCTGAGCAGCTTTGCGTTTGTTACGTGGATGGCGCCGGAGAATGCGGTGGTGAACCAGTTGTTTGGGTATTCTACCGGGTTGAGCTTGCTGCCGATTACTTTTGACTGGACGCAAATCAGTGGGTTCGTGGGGAGTCCGTTGATTCCGCCTTGGTATGTTTGCTATCCCGGTGATAATGTTGGAAAGGGCTAGCTGACAAGATGAGGGAGGTAGGCACGCGATTGCAAACACCATGATCGGGGTCTTGACGTTTTTCGTGTTTCTGGCGGCGACGCTACACTACAGCGGGGCGTGGTACTCGTGGTACTTGCCTATGAGCGACTCGAATACGTATGACAACACGGGCAAGCAGTACGATGTCTCGAGGGTGCTATCGCCAGATTACAGGTTGGATGAGGAGGCGTACAAGAACTACTCGCCGCTGTTTTTGAGCACAACATTTGCGCTGTCGTATGGGCTGTCGTTTGCGGCAATTACGAGTTTGATTGTGTATACATATCTGCACCATGGCAAGACGATTTGGAGACAGTATAAGAGCAGTACGACGGAGAAGGCGGATGTTCATATGAAGCTGATGAGGAGGTATAAGGAGGCGCCGACTTGGTGGTATATGAGTTTGTTTGCAGTGGCATGTTCCCCTTTTGCAACGAAACAAAGGGCAACGGCTGACAGAAGACAGATGCTCGGACTCGGTTTCCTAACAGTGCTAGCATGGCCAACAAACATGACTTGGTGGGCGTTTCTGCTGGCGGTGTTTATCTCCTTTCTCTTCTCGCTACCAATCGGCATCATCCAGGCTGTGACGAACAACCAGATTGGTCTGAATGTGTTGACAGAATTTGTGTATGGCTATATACAGCCTGGAAGACCTCTGGGACTGATGATGTATGGCCCCCCTTTGTTCCTCTCTATCCAGTCTCCCACTAACACACTGTGTGTCAAACAGCTTCAAGACCTTTGGCTACATCACCATGTCCCAAGCCCTCACCTTCGTTTCCGATCTCAAATTCGGCCACTACATGAAAATCCCGCCCCGAACAATGTTCATGGCCCAAGTCGTGGCCACGACATTCTCCTGCTTCGTCCAAGTCTTCACTCTAAACTACGCCCTCAACCACATCCCCGGAGTCTGCACTCCCACCCAACCCGAACACTTTAGCTGCCCCGGAGGAAAAGTCTTCTTTTCAGCCTCTGTCATCTGGGGGCTCATCGGCCCAGCCCGGATCTTCTCTCCCGGACAAATCTACTCGGCCCTCTTCCTCTTCTTCATCCTTGGCGCCGTCACACCCCTAGTAATCTACCTCCTCGCCCGCCGGCGGCCCAAGTCCTGGCTGCGGTTCCTCATGGCTCCTCTTATCTTTGGAGGAGCGGGTTCGATCCCGCCAGCTACGCCGCTGAATTATCTATCCTGGGGAATAGTGGGTTTTGTGTTCCAGTACTGGATCAAGAAGAAGCACTTTGGTTGGTGGTCAAGACTGAATTTCTTGACGAGCAGTGGATTGGACCTGGGGCTGGCGTTGGCGACGCTGGTGATTTTCTTTGTGTTTACGCTGAATGAGATTGACCCGCCAAAGTGGTGGGGGAACGAGGTTGTGGCGGGGACGGTAGATTACAAGGGGACGGCGGTGCAAATGAAGGTTGGGGCCGGAGAGAGTTTTGGGCCAGCTACGTGGTAGTTTACCGCCCTGGCGAGGTGAGAGAGAGCGAGGAGTTTGTTATGTGGACAAGAAAAAGCAATCTAGATTTTGGAGCTATTTACATTTTTGGGAGGTATGTAGAGACCCAAAGAACAACAATTTGGCATGGGAAGAAGTGTGAGTGGAGCAAGCCGTCTCGAGGATATGTGATTGATCGATCTATCAAACTTCCACCAGCTGCATTATCTGAGACAAAGTTCTCCCTTGGTATTTTTCATCTTTTTTTCTTCTTTTTGTCTCGCGCGGAATGGGGGAGAAAGCCGGACCCGTGAAATAACTAGGCTAGTCTCGTGATAAGGCATATCTTGTTATAACCTGGTCATGTGCCTTCCTATCTCTGGCAACAAAGCTAAGTAAGATATCCACTCTCGTTTTTCTGAAGCTATTCAGAATTTTTTTATTTTTTTTATTTTGTATTTTTTATTTATTCCATTTTTTTTTTAAAAAAAAATGGCAAGACTTTCCTTTCCGCTGGAATGTGTATGTAACGCTTCCCCCGTGCACTATTTGCTTTGAGTCCTGACTCATCCCCAACGAGCAGATGCCTCCATTCGGGGATAAGAAATGTCATCAAAAAACTGGCTTACACAAGCAAGCTACCTGAATAAGCCCCAAGCTCCGGTGATGCCATTCATCGCCACTGCTTTGCAGCTGGTGAAGCAATATAAGCAAAAGAGAATTTTTTTTGTCGTTTCTGTTCTATTTCCCCTTTCAGCTTTATATATGTCGTCAGTTTCGGGGCTCACGTGGTCACCGCCGAACTAACACAGCCATCATTCTCACTTGCAAGTGTGTGTGTGTGTAAGCCAACCTGAACTAACCAACCACCTACCTAGGTACTTGCATCGGTCACACCAAATCTGTCCTTGGAGAGTGCAATTGCGTCAAATTGAGACAGCAAAATTGAGCAAAAATGAGTCAAAAAAACAAAATAAAAAAACTACGTCAAAGGTGTCGAGTGTATGTAAGCAGCAGGGGTTGTCTTTTTCCTTGACCGCTTCTCCTAGACCAAACCTCCCTTTCTCCCATGCTAATGCTCAAAAATACGAGGCATTCCCATCACCCCAACACCTCCGTGATCGGACCACTCTTTATCAATATCATTATTTTTGTGTAATTAAAGCGAGCAGAGTGACATCTGTCAAAATGTATTTCGGTGTCTCGAAAAAATAAGAATAATGAAAAGAAAAAAATTAAAAAAAAAAAAAAGAAGAAAAAAAGAAAAAGAAAAGAAAATGCCATGTACTCTACCGCAGGGGTAAGTTTAACCTGTGGGGCATGTACCAATCCGAACAGGGATCAACACCGAACAATATAACTGCCTAATCTACATACCAA
>MU866309.1:0-50685 GCA_033296915.1 Triangularia setosa | reverse complement strand
TGTTGCTTGCTTCACTTCCCAACGACTGGCTCAGAGCTCGCAGTTCACTGTGTCGTTGGCTGTGATCCAGGCTGCAGGTGGTTGACGTGTGACACCCATCCCCATCCCCATCGATAACGCCGAACGCATTAGCGAGCGACAAGGAAGCCTTGCGACTAAAGTGACAGTGTTGAGTTTCGGGACAGCTTGTTTTATCCTACTCATTCTATTCCCAGTCCTCGGCATCGCGTACTATGCATTGCGGCAATAGCTAAGAGTTTGTTGGAGCTCAGTCGCCGGGTGCTGAAGAATCGGGTCATAGATCCATGATAGCCATGCAACGGCACCTGGGGCTTGATAGTGTTCCAGATCTGTTCAGTGGTAGTAACGGGGTAAACGTGGCTTAACGCGGTGGAATAACAGTAGTAATCTTGGTAGGAACGATGGACGAGGATGCTGATGTCTAGATAGGGGTGAGAAAGAGGGAGGATCTACTCGTTCGGTGAGAGAGCCTCTCTGGCCGAGAGGTGTCAACACTGGGCTTTGACATTGCATGTAACAGCTCTTGAAGTCCTTCAACAATCTCTACTTATCTATAGACGTATATTACAATCCAGAAGGTGA
The DNA here is from genome assembly GCA_033296915.1 of Triangularia setosa. NCBI lineage: Eukaryota > Fungi > Ascomycota > Sordariomycetes > Sordariales > Podosporaceae > Triangularia > Triangularia setosa. Next base: position 50,082 of record MU866309.1, on the reverse strand, counting down.
TTGGCTCAGATCCAGCAAGCCTCTTGTGAGAACTCTATCAAAGTCCTAGCCTGATATCATTCACCACAAGTCTCAACGGCATGCTTACTGGTATTTTCATCACTGTCAAGTCACTTCTGTTGTCCCCCAGAAAATTATAATCTAGCGTCGGTACGGCTTCTTCAAGACTTCACAAATATCTGTGTCCAACTAAATAGATTGATCAAGTCTATTGTTAGACAAGCTGCGGCGAGCCTGGTCATAATGCGCGTACCTGTCAGACAGTTGGAGAAACGTCTGAGAAAGACGATTCCGAGTAATTGTAGTTGCTTTGAAATGTTGTGGTGGAATAAATACAGATTTGGTTGTGAAGGTGCGATTTCGTGGGGCTTTCGCCCGTGTGTGGCTTTCGCATGCGAACCACGTTATCTCTCAACGACTGAAACTCTTGACACCTTCCAGCACATGTATCCTCCCACAAGTCCTTCAAACCAAGCCATGCCATTTGACCAGCTATTCAATCCACCCCATTCAACATCAGTCTTTGGAACTTAGTTGCGGTCATGGCACTGCCAATCCCAAACAGTGCCACCGCCGCAGGCAGCATAAGCCTGAGTGCCATGACGATTGGCGCAGTACACAGCCATATTGACGGAGTGCTCCACATTGGCGTAGAGGCATCTCCAGTCTCCGCAGCCGTTGCCCTTGCGAATGGCAGACGCGCCGGGGTTGACCTGCTGGATGCAGGCCTGCTGGACGTCGACGTTGCTCAGCCAGACGCGCTTCTCAAGGTTGGGAGAAGTGGCTGCGACGCCCTCGGCTGGGACGGCAGCGGCGCTGCTGATGGTGGCGAGGCCAAGGACGGCGTAAAGGATGGTGGAGGGGCTGAACAACATTTTGACGGCTGTGGGATGGGGAGGTGGTTAGTTGTTGAGGGGATAGAGACAGGAAAAGGGGGTGACTGACTTGGTGCGAAGTTTGAGTCGAGATGGTATGCGACTGGAGCTGTGAAGGCAGATGAGGGCAGAAATTTGTGGTAATCTGAGGGATGAGGGGAGAAAACCGTTCTTCGAAGGTTGGGCTGGGGTCTTTATAGAAGAACTCACCCTGCCTTGACCTCAGCTCTAGTCGATTCGGCCGCTCCTGGCTGTCACTTCCAAACGCCTCGAGAGTGCATCTTTCACCAATCCATACATCTTCATGTTCTCATGCAAGGTTCCCCGCGGCCCACCAGGTTCTGAGACTGATGGGTGATGCGTTGGTCGATCATGAGGCAAAATTCTCCAATATAGCGACTCTGTCAGCGGGTCTTCTAGGGTGGGAAAAGCCCACATGGTTGACATTTCTACCAACGGCAATCGACAATTGGATAAGAAAACTGGTACTAACCTCTCAAGGACTAGGATTCTAAACCTAGGAATCAATGACCCTGTCAACACAGGACCAACAGCTGCTTGGATAGCGCAGCAGGCGGATTGTCAAAGGCTTAGAGTGGATTAGATTGCGAGGCTTGTCTTCTGTCTCATCACTAACTCACCAAATTCTTCAAGAAATCCTGGGTAAATATGCAATCTGTTGAAGAAAGTGCCAACAGCATTTTGGAGTAAACACAAATGGTAACATATTGGTAATGTCAATCTCATGAACAGCCCATCTGTCACTAATGGAGCTTCGATGCGATGGTCGGGACTCGTCTACTTCAGTTGGGACGTCAAGCATAAAGAACTTCCCACCTTTCAAGATCTGTGTCGTGATGTTCTTGAAGACGAGGTACTTCCATATTTTTGAACCTCCGCAAGGGCAATATTTCCTAGAAAACTTAAGGACATGTCCCTCAATCAAGAGCCGACAGTCGTTCATACCAACCTCCCAAAGGTGGGAGTAAGCACTAGAATTCAAACTCCCGTCAGGACCACAGCGCGATACAATGATGCTATGCTAGATGGAGAAATGCACGATCCTACGAGCCATGCAAGGGTCAACAGCTCCGCTTGGGGCAACTACGCACCGGCGGGGAAAGAATTCCGCCGTGCTGATCCGGACCCTTGTCAACTGTTTTACCCCAGTCCCAACAACCGAAACTAGGGTCCTAACTCGTGAATTGCTTCGCCGCTTAGGCAATGTCAACGTAGTTTATGTGAATGTGCAGAAACTGAAGAACGTCGTGCAGCCAACTGCATATACAACCCTTGTCCACGATGCTATAGTCGCCAACACGATTGGTGATCCTTACCGTGAACCGTTACATCCACCCAACACTAGATGCCTCTCTTCAGCAACGGGTTTCCAGTATTGGGTATGCCTTCAATTCTTAGACTAGCACATGTTGGAAGCGTCGCCGGGCCATCCGAACCTCCAGAAATTATTGTTGAGTTGGAACCCACTGTCACGGGTAGCACAGGTTGACAGGTTAATGACAGTAGTATTCAGCTAAGCTACGGTCTGGGCTCTATTCCGTCGGTTACGGGCAGGCTCTATTGTCAAGACGTAGCTCAAAGAGCTACAAACAGGTCTCGCGGCAGCGAGATGCAAAATCTTTCTCGTCGCATTGGCCCGTACTCGGCACGTGCCAAGCTCCATCAGTGGATCAATGACGGTCACGGTGCAACCGCCATGACACACGCAGTTATCTTGATGCATATATTGTGGGATGACAGGCACGAAAAGAGGTTATTGGGGCAATTGGGTTGGTTATTGCTAGAAGTTCGACGCACTCTGTGAAAGTGAGTATGATGGAGGTCGCAACTGTGTGATTGTATTGCTTGTCCTTCTCGTCCTTCAAAGCCAGAGAACCTCCATTATATCTATACATGGTGATAACGTTGGTGGCAAATGGTACCATGTCCAGCTGAACTAGTTACGTCAGTTCAGCTCTCCTGAGTTCCATTCAACTTGGTTGACCAGAACCCCTTTTTGCCTGACAGTTATATTGGTTACAGTTGAAGTTATCTGCAGGTGTAAAATGTTTGCGAGCCTTTTTCCTGGAGCAATCCCAGATGTGGGGCAGTCTGATCAGGTAAATTGCCCCACATATATTGAACTGTTGCTGTTGACTGAACAAAAAAAGCTTCCCAAAAGAGCGTACAAAGGCCATATATATACCCGTAGAGCAACCAATCCACCGCCAAGGTCCCTGAGCTCCGTGCTCCTCGACCTGCATGTACCACATTGAAATCCACCTCGATGAACTTGCTTTAACGAGCCTTGCTATTAACCCCTGCAATAATCTCCTGCTCCACAATTGCAACTCAATTATCAGAGAACGTTTAGTGGGACAGAAGCCTTAGACTGCGGTAAGTGGATAATCAGCGTTTTAGGTTTTCCGACCTGGGTCTTACGACAGACCTGCAAATGTGAGACAGTATCTGTTCTATAATTCATGAGCTAAAAAGGCCTCATGAAGTTTACGAAGCACCTTAGGGAGTATCCAGCGGCAGTGAAAAGCTACAGGTACTTTGTCTTCAAAAGGTAGCACGGGTACCTTCCTACAACTCCACTCAATTAAGAATAATTGCGGCATTTGAGCGAAGACCATTTCCCATCCCGCAACCTAAGTTACACAAGTGTTGATGATGAACTACATCAGCTTTTTATCTTCTTCAAGAAGTCCTCCAACTTCAGCTTTGTACGCGCCGTTGAGTCTTCCTCGGCCTTCTCATTCCACACTAGACGGTCATCCTGCGCCTGAACTGCAAGATAATCCCACACCTGTGGGAACTTGTTCTTATCCGACCCTTTAGACAGGTTTTGGAATGCCTCCTTCATCTTACTGGGATTTCTCAAATAAGCCACCGCCTTGCCGTTTTGTTCGGCGTTGCCTGGTTTGTGAGGTGAAATCAACGGGCTCGGCATTTCCGCGAAACTCGCGGGTAGGAGCAGCATGCTTGACAACATCATGTCCGCTGGGGAAGGGTTGACCAATCTGTCGCAGTAAAGCATCACACCAGCGAGTTCTGCCGCCAGAGCAGTAGACACAGAGCTCCCAAATGAGCCTGGATGAGGATCACCCCAGAGCTTATGAGTTTGTTCTGTGTCAGTGGCATCACGTCAAACAAGACTTGACTCAACATACAGACTCCAATCTCAGTAACCCCAAGGGACTTGACCAGCCCATCAATACTGCATTGTTTCCAGACGCATAGAGGGTAACATCTCGGACCTTGGGTGCAGAATTGACAATGACGCTGCAGCAAAGATCCAGCTTGTACCAGTTCCATAGTTGTACATTGAATCCAGCCATGCATCTCTCAATGGACTCCTCAGAATATGACGGCTCAATGTAATCAACCACCGTTACTTTCAGGATGGAGTCGACGTGATGCTTCCTTAACCAGCCGAAGATGGATTCCATGTGGTTTAAACCTTTGCACGTGGTCTTGCTGACGCTGAACTTAAGAGAAACCAAGTTCAAATGAATGTGGCTGGGAAAAGGGGGGGCTGGGAGGAGGAACGGCGCTTACGATTTTATCATATGGCTGGACTTCACATCCATCCCATCAATTCCCATGGGGTCTTCAAGATCCAACTCCTCCGGATTCTCGACACTGAGCCGTGGGAGCGCAACGCATTTGAGTAGTCCTTCGAAACGCAAAGCCTTCCCAAGCCCTTTCAGAAAGTCTGTTGAAATAGCCGAGTAGGGCAATCCAGAGAAGTCAAACTCTAGGGCCCGTTCTGATAGAAACACAAAAGTCAGAATTCTAATGATATTATGTGTTTGTATCACAGCTAAGAGGCCGGGACTTTTTCGGGAGGCTTACCATCTCCCACCTTGTAGAGTGCTGTCATAGCTTGGCGGCGATCGAAAGTATCAATAATATATGTCCGTAAGTATCTCAGAATGGGATCTCACTTGATCAGATCGTAGCGTTCGGCTTCGGTATGAAGCTGCTCCTTCTCCTCTGGTTCCTCCTTCCCGTCTCCGCTGGCATATTTTCCTGTTTCAAACTGAAGTCGTACTTGAAACGGTGTATCCCCCACTGTGTGAACGAAGGTTTGCAGGACCCACTCGACTGCTCGGTTTCCAGGATTCAATGGGGGCCGAATGCCTGAATGCAACAAAGTGTGAAGCGGTGGTAGACGGCATTGCTGGGAGGCCCTGGATGAATTTTCTCAGATGTTTGGGATCTTGGATATTGAGGGAAGGGAGTTGGGGGACTGTGTGGTCACTTATTAACCAGTAGATCTCCGAGGGAATGGCGGAGGTCATTATGTCGTTAACTTGATTAGGTCGTGCTAGACGGAGGGGAGATATCTAGTGCTTTCGTGTTTGATAGTAATGGCCTGTCTTCTTCGGTGGGAAAAGGTTCCCTAAATCTTATCTGCTACATATCATCATCCAAAGGTTAAACGTCCACGCGGTACAGGATTTCTCTGCAAGAAGGCAGAAAAAAAGGTGTGTCGTGGGATATTCATCATCTAGCTGGGCTAACTACAATTCTATGTTCTAAAAGGGGGCATAATCCAGTATGCTCCCGCTCATGCTTCATGATTATGGTCTAATACAACGCGGTCTTTACTCTCCGATGTACAGCTGGGTGTGCCGCTCTCCGTGGGTGGCGTCGACTGCTGTAAGCCTGCCCTCTCCGCTTCATCCAGTCGGTCACGCTCATATCTGGTCGTACTCTGAAGTTCTGACCTCTCCAGTTAACCGCGGCTCCCAGAAGCACAGGCCAGGTCCAAATGGGGAATGCCAGAAACTCCCTGCCTAACCAGGCGGCAAACCAGGTTTAAGTGTGACTTCTTAATCCCTCCCGTTCGCGTTGAGCCCAGGGCAAAAGCGGGCGTGTTTTCATCCACATCAACACTCTGCAACTTATGCAGCTTAGCACTAAGCAATCTGCCAACCGCCATCCAGATGGCAATGGCTGAAAACCAAATGGCACCAAAAGCTTTCCAAGTGGGAGGTATGCCAAAGAAGGAACGGAACCAAGGCAAGGTCGTGAAAGCAAAGGCCAAGTGGAGGCACCCGATCAGTGATTCCACACCTGGTTCCACAAGCGTGACCGTTAAGATTGTCCACTTCCGTACTCGAAGCCATCGCACACGGCGAGCAATGTAAGCTGCAACAGTCATGCCCGAAATGGGCTGAATAGCTACTTCGCCGTGGACAAGCCCGTGCTTCTTGTAGCCTGAGATATTTGACTTGAAAATGAGGTCACCAATGAGGCGGTTCTCGCAGATGTAGGACGAGAAATAGTCGACACCACGCCTACGGGCAGCATTGGCGGGGGAAAGGAGAGGGTTCTGAGCGGGGTCGGTCAGGCGTTCCAAGTGACACTTGCGAAACATGTTGCTCTTACCCACGACACAGGGTGCGATACCAACCGTGTTGATGGCGCTGTAGAAATTTTGCGTGGGTGGCTGCCATGAACATTTCTTCGAGCCGACCGCCGTAGTCAAGGAGGCTCTTTGGCGCATTGGTGTCAATGGGCCCCGATAAAAGCGCCTACTCCTCTTCTGCTGCTGTCTTAGGCGTCTCTAGATAGATCACGAGAGGTAGCTGATGGACAAACTTGTAGGGTTTAGTCTGCGCCCCGTCGGGCAAGAAACCAAACAGCTTGTCCACCATCCTTGCTGCCGAGTTGGCCCCAAGCCAAACATTGCAGTCTGCTATTCAAATGATATCGCCTTTGACCTCCCGATATGCGCGGCTGATGTTGCGGATTTTGGTATTGGGCCCGAGCTTGTCAACATGTCCGCCATCGCCATGCGACACAGGATCCGGCTCTTCGACGAGCACCTTGGCATTGAAGTCGGGGAAAGCGGAGATGAATTTCCGTGGAACAGGATAGGCTGGATCTCTTGTTGAATCGACGCAGAGGTAGATGGTGAGCTTCGACTTGGGGTAGGCGAGGTAGAAGGTTGACGCGAGACATTCGTAAAGACCAGCTTCCACGCCTTTTATAGGTCGAATAACAGTGATGTGCGGCACATCATCTTCCTTGAGGGTCGGGGAGAAAGATTTCGCGTGAGGAGCAGAGTTATTCCGGAGGCTGAAGACGCAGAGAGGAGATTGTGAGCAAACACCAGAGGCGGTACGATGGTAGAGACGTCCAAGTCGTACATTTTGTAGATACCAATTCCTTGGACGGAAACGATAATGCAGGTCCAGACGAAGCTCACCAAGGCCGCACCGTGAACGATCATCGGCATTGGGTCATAGTGAGTAGTCATCGAAGGGAGAGAACAGCAAGGCGCGTAGAAACTTAGGAAAAAGGGTAGTGATCGCGATCAGCAGCTCTGCTGACGGGAGATTTCGGCGACACAGGAATATAAAAACAGAGGCGCATGGCTGGCAAGTTGCATGTCGGAACTCGGAAGCTAAGTCTTATGCGGGGCATCATTGCCCTGTCTATTCAACCCTCGCACAGCAAAGAACAATTACAACTCGCAATGTGATCAACCATTACAGGCATGGGCTCGGTAAAATGAGGGTATTTTGTGCATCTATGGAGGCGTCGGGGACATTTTCTGCACTAACACCTCCAGTAGCAGTCCATCCGTCGGCTCTGTATGTAAGAATTTCGTCAGTCATCTGCCATATCTTCTAGACAGTCTTCAAAGGGGGATTAACTTACCGGTTGAAGATGATTAATACCATCCCACGAGTTCTCATCCCATGCTCCTACCCGACAAAACGGCATTCTGCTTTCGTCCCTGTTCCCGCTCGACCAGTGCTGGTTGCCGGCTGTGAAGTAAAGATCAAACGACATGAACAGCCTCCTTCTCTCGAGGTTCTCGCCCGGTGCCGGCCTGTCCCTCTTGAAGTTCACAGCTCCCTTTTCCTTGCGAATATCAACCTGAAGATCCGTCGGGAATCTCGAGCTTGCCTTGTACCACGTCATCGAGATGCCAAAGTCCGTATTTGCCGATTCGTAGTTCTGTCGTACTTCATTGATATAAGAAGTGACTTCCATAAACATTGCGTTGGCGTTAGAGGTCCAGCTGAACCAGTGGTGCTGGGCGATGTGGATGCGACATGTGGCTGGCTGCGGCGCTGCTGTTGGGGTAGGTTGTGCCGTGGGAGTAGGGACTGCCGTTGTCGGCGCACAGATGGTGACGTCCTCGCAGGTTTCGCGACCACCACTTCCTACGCAGCGCCGCGTCGTCGTCTTGGGACAGTTACCGAGGTCTGGCGCTCCTGTCAATGTCGGCATCGGAGGCCTGGTGACCTTGTGCGCTGGGTCCTCCGGGTCGTGAAAGTCGGGGGGTGGCCCGACCGGCGTCGGCGTGCAGTAGTAACCGGTGCATATCTTCCCGCACTGGCCGTCTCGTTTCCCAAGTCCAATGGGCTTGTTGCAAAGGGGTCCGGCAGGTCCGGGCTTGTGTTCGATAGGATCACCGCTTGGCCCACCACCGCCACTGCCACCACCGCTGTCACCACCACCGCCGGGGGGGCTAAACAGCTTATCTGCGTCTGGTTTTTTGATGTCCTCAATCTTAGGGCAAACCTTGTCCAGCTGCGCATTGCCACCTTGGCCCTTGGCCTCGGTGGTGTCAAGGAGGCAGTGGCCAAGGTTAAACACTTGACCATTCCACGCTGTGCTGACCAAGGTATCGATCTTGCCCGCTGGAATCTTTGGCTTTGCAGGGTTCTTGTCGGGTTTTCCCATAGGGAGAGGCCGGGAAAGTATCTTGATGAGGGCCTTGAGGCGTTTCGGATCCTTGAGGTCCTCCTTCCACTTTGACGGCAAAGAGCGGAGATTGGCAGCCATTGCTGCAACCAGGGGTGCCGCTGTTGGAGGGTTGAAAAGTCAGCTATCGTCCACAGACAGCAAATTGTCGTGGGAAACTTACCCATTGAGCTTCCTCCGTCCGTCGCGATACCCTTTCCAGGAACAGCGATGTAAGTCTTTTCACCTGGAGCATAAGTAACCCATCTACCGGCAGACTTTGCGTCAGTAATCATGGCCTGCAATATATTGAAAAGGAAGATCATGAGAGCTTACTGTTGGTAAGGGGCGAAGGTTGCTACACGCTGACTTTGCTGCACTGCGCCCACCGAAAGGACGTTGCTGAGGTAGTCGGCGCGAGAGACATCGCCCCAACCGGCTGGGTAAGCATCAATGTTATCACCTCTCTCCTTGTAGGAATTGTGGATAGCGGCGACAACGAGCACGTTATACTGGCCGAGCTTCTTGATAATTTTGTCTGTGGTTGCGATGCACTGTCAGTATATGGTCGTTATTCTGCCACGTCCTTGGCAAACTCGGAGTTGACTTACATAGCATCCTGATCCTGGCCTCGCTGGCACCATCCGTGAACATGCCGCCAGAATAGTTGATGATGGCTCGGCCCTCCTTGTTGTTCGCAGAATCAAGAATGTCATCCATAACTCGTATAAATGTCTCAAGCACGGCTGCTTCCTCGAAATATCTGGTTTTTGCGCCTGAGTTGCCTGTGTAGGTAAATCCACTTCCTGGGTTGACTGGCAAGACCATGGTGACCTCTCTGCCGGCCCCGAGGAGGTTTCCGAGAATCTTGGATGAGACAGCGGTTCCGTGCTTCCAATCGAAATCGGAAACAGGCTTGGGTGTTTTCGCGTCGCCACCGTACGGCGACGAGTAAGGCCACCTGATCAAACGCCCGCCTAACCCTTGGAACTCCTGTTCAAAAAGTCAGATCTATGCTGTTCAATGACACCAAGCAAGGTGAAAGATGGGTAGACTTACTGCATGGCTGGTTTCTACGTCTGACTCCATATTGTATATGTACTGCGTTGGGCCAGTGCCTTTGGGGTACCAATATGTGTTGAACCATCTGTCGGGTTTCTTGGGGTCCTGCGTTCTTGCTGGGGTCCCAGACCTCCTCCATGACTGAAATCCTGTGTACAAGGGAGGTGCCGAAAGCTGAGAAAGCTCCCAATACTCCGCCGTTTCATGTTCCTCATAGTCGTTCCTCTTACGAAGGACTCCAGAGATAGTCTCATTGAGGTCGCGATGAATATTTGGTATCTCAGTTGAAGAGGTAAGGTTCCCAGGTGACTGATCTCGGGAGAAGTGCCGAGGAACAACTGCTGGGCCGCCACCACCGGACCCAGGGAACTTCCCCTGCCAGATATCGGTAAGAGGCCGTGGCGTTTTAGCGTCCGCCAATGCCGTTTTGGCCTTAGCCTCTGCATTCATCTCAGAGAGGTAGTATATGTCGTCAATCTGAAATCACACTTATTAGCTCCTGTCCTTGCGCTCGACTTTGATAAAAGCAAGAAAGATAATCGGAGGTAGCTGGCTGGCTGACTTACACCGTAGGTCCCTTTGGCGCCACTAAGTGTGTCCAAGCTTGCACGGTCAAGTTGGACAACGTGGAAAAAGGCAGTAAACTTCGCCCTATCGGACTTGATCTCTGTGTATGACCATGGCTGCTTCTTTGGGTTATTGTTGACGTCCCCGAGCCAGGTGCGGATGGCCTGGACATTTTCAGGGTTGTCAGGTATGATCAAGGCATCCCCAATTTGGCATGGGCTCTTCTTTTTGGCTCTGGCTTGCAGGAACGGTCGAGATCTCTCCTCGAGGGTACCAGCAGCTCCTTGAACTGGGATTGGCGTTGCGACAACCTCGCGCTTTGCCACCGGGGTGACAGTGCAACCATCAAAGGTCTGGGTCGACGAATTGTCATCCTCCACCTCGCATCCATAGATAGTAGCGCATGTCTCCTTCGTCGTAGACGAGGTCGTTCTGGTTGTGCCACCTTCCACAACGCCGGCGTACGAAGTCGTCATCTTGCAAAGCTCGGCGGTCTGGGTCTTGCAGTTGCTCGGCTTCTCGGGTGTGGGAATCGGGCCTCTGGTCGGTATTGTGATGGCCGGCCATTTTGGTAGACGTCCCTTGACCGTGATACCGGGAAGCTTCGGCCAGTCGATATTCGGGGGACCACTCCTATAGGGCCCGGGGGGCAGAGGAGGGAAAACCCAACCGAAGACCTTGAGTTCTGGCCAGTCGATGCAAATGAAGAAGAACCAAGCCTTGCACGACAGGTACACACCCGCGGGCTCGTCATCGTCATCGTCGGAATCTTGAGGGTCGTCTTCTCTTGGCGGATCCGGCACTGGCGTGGTGATGGGCTGAATGATATTACCTGAGCCTGTAGGAAATGGCTTGATATCAGGAGCCTGGGTCCCCGTGAACAAGGTGCAGCCAATGAGAAGTGTGCTCTCAGGAGGTGCGTCCATTGCCTTCGTTCCCGTAGGTGCGCATCCGCCCAAAGTTACTTGACCCTGGCAATTGTCAAGCGTCAAGATGGCGTGAAACTCATCAATCTCCAACACGCCACCCGGCGGGCAGTCCCAGACCATTGGAGGTCCAGATCCTAGAGGAGGTCGATCAATGATTGGATTTTGATCATCAGATGGTAGGTCGCTGTTGTCTGGAATGTCGACTCCAGATGGGTCGTCAGGCAGCGGGCCATCTGTCACTGACGGCCAGGGCGGAAGAGTAATCCATCGCGAAGTTGGCGGTGCACCACCCCCTGGAGGCGTGACGACGACGGGAATAGGGGGGATATCAATACTTGGGTTGGCGTAGAAAGGGGGAATGCCACCGGCACCACCGCCATCTGTTGGATTGGCGACGGTGATATTGACATTGGACATGGGCATCTGATTTGTCGTAATGTTGGGCGCATAGACGGTGATGGTCGTCGTTTCGACGACAAATGATGCACCCTGGCTGCGGCCCACCTCAATAGATGTTGTATAGGGTGGAATCGAGATTACCGTTGGTGCCGGGAGTGAGCTGGGTGGCAGGATAAGACGGCAAGGCGGCGTACAGTAGGCAGTCCTTTCGCGGTACACCTCGGTCCCCAGATAAACGACTTCGACATCGTCCTCGTCTAAACTGGCGTCGGGATACCACTCTTGCAGATCGACTGCCCAATCAGTGGTGCCCAGGAAATTGTACGAGTGGTAAAACTCGGTTCTCTTGTCCTTCATCTCGTCGTCCATCCAGGCCACCCATTCTGTGTTGTCATACACCATGATGTTGGAACCTTCTTTGTTGTAGCGCTTGTTGGCCCTGCCTTGAGCAATAATCTGGTTGATCTCGGCGTTTGAGATGTATCCAGCAGTGTCCGTACACCGACCTTTGGCAGCATGGGAGTTGCGGTTGTCGCCCGTGAACAGGCAGGACTCGCCGTCGCACCCAGCCTGGGCCATCTTGAAGGACCGTCCGTAACTGGAGACACCAACCAGGACCTTGTTGGAAGGGGCACCCGCCTTGGTAATCATGGAGAGCGCGTCCCTGGTCTCAGTCTCATTGACATGTGACCGCAAGCAATTGCCCGTCGGGCAGCCAGGCGAAGTCCACTTATTACCAGCATCCCACTGGCCGTGAAGATCATAGGTCATAAAGACAATATAGTCGAGAGCTTGGGCCATTTGCTTGACAGGAAAGGAGCGGAGGTACCAGAACGACGCTGGTGCGGCGAACGAGACTGTCTTGGAATCGCCGACCTCGGCCTTGATGCTGGCCAAGAGTCTGTAGTAGTTGAGACCATTTACCGGATCATCAGCGGGAATGTCCGGGATGTCAGGGGCACCTGGATATTCCCAGTCAAGGTCGATGCCGTCAAGGTTGTGCTCATTGATGAAGGAGATGATGTTGCGCTTGAACAGGTCGCGGTTGGCTGGTTGGGCGGCCTCTCGGAGAATCATGAAGGTCCCTGGCAGAGCACTGAAGTCCCAGCCACCTAGAGATACAACCTTCTTGACGCCCTGAAGCTTCTTGAAACGTTCAAACTGCTTCTTGACTAACGGGTCCGTGATCTCGATCCGGAAATCGCCTCGCGTGACATTGGGAAAGGCAAAGTGAACGTGGGTGTAAGTGCTTGTGTCGATTTGGGTAGCATCCATGTGCAAGCACTTGCGGCCGAAGTTCCAGCCCTCAAAATAGCCAAGCTTGATATGCTTTGCCGGCGCGGGGCCCTTGATGATGTCTCTGCCGCAGTTGCTGATGCATCCGTGCTGGCCAGGAGCTGCAGTACCGGGAGCACCAGTCTCGGACTTGGAAACGACACAGAAATCATCGGTCATACCGCATTGCCCCCAAATGTTGCAGCACACGTTGAGAGGGCACGGGTTTATCGTGCTGATGTTGGTCCCTAAGGGGGCCCGGACGGTGCCGTTCATGGTTGGTCCACAGATTGCGTTCTACCAAGCCGAAGCAGGTCAGTATAGGAAGTGGAAGAAGCAGTTTGACTTGGGTTGACTTACAGGGACAATAGCAGGCATCGGCGCAGCTCCGTCGCTCACGCACATGTTGAAATCGGGATAAAGCAACTTGCAGCCATTCCAACCCCATGTGTTCTTGTTGAAGTTCTCCAGTTGGGTCACGCTGAGCATGTTGCTTGCGGCAATCTTGGCGCAGTTGTCGTCCTTCTTGGTCCGATAGACGGCACAATAGCCATCGGCACCCTTCTTGGGCCTAAGGTCGGGAAGGTTGCCCTGGCTGCAGCACACATGCTGACCTTCGGACAGTTTGGAGCAAAGCCCGGACTGAGGATTCGCCTTGGTGAAGTCATCGCCAGTAATTCCCTGTACATCGTATTGTCAGTCTCTCTTTTGTCCACGACGTGCGTAGGTCAAGCGGAAAGTAAGTTTGAACTTACGCATTTGTTGGCCAATGAGCCACAGTCGTCGCCCAACACAACCTGGCGCGTCTTACACGTGCCGTCAGAGTTTCCGGGAGGGAGGGTACTGGGGAGGGTGCCGGTGCTGCAGCAGACGCGCTCGCCCAGAACAAGTGAGTTGCAGAGGTTGGCGCGGTTGAAGTTCTGCAGTTGAGTCTGCGAGATGCCACATCTCTGGGCCACAGCCCAGCAACCCTCGCCGGCCTGGACGGTAGTGACCCTGCAATCAGCTCGGGGGCTGAGCCGGGCGAACCTGGCAGAAATATCTCCAGGCGCGGAATGGCGAGAGCTGGCGGTGCTGTTGGAGATGGTGTCGTTCTTGGACAACTCCTCCAAGGGAACAGGAACGCGCAGAGTGACCGGCATCCAGTCCTGGCCCGCACCCACCTGTGAGACACATTTGCCATCAGCCCATGTCTTGACCACCTCCTGGACGAAATCGAGATTCTTGGCGCTGCTGGCGACGATGCCAATGCTGTAATCGGCGCCACGATCTTTGGCACCACACAACTGCACCACGGTGGTTCCAGAGACCGACTCGTTCTGAACATACTCGAGGAATTGCTGAAGGACATCTGATGTGACACCGTGCTGGTGCACTTCAGCGCCGGCAAAAACACCGATGACCGACGTCTGCGAGTAGCCAAAGGCCATGGCGTTGTTGGAGCATGACGGCTTCTGAGAGGCAAGATAGCTCTTGACCTGACGACCAGCTGATAGCAGATGGGTCGGCGAGAACTCGCCGTCTTTGCCGGGCCGGTGAATGGAGATGGAGGCATCCTCCAGCACTTTGTTGGCGGTGGTACAGAGCGATGCCTTGGTCGAATCGGGCACGAAAGCAACCCTCATGGACGGAGAAGTGTCGTAGTCTGCTGTGCAGGCCCTGATGACGGTGGGCATGTCCTTGACCTCGGCCATCTGGACAACCACATTGAGCAGCATGGTCTCCTTGCATGAGGCCAACTGATCCGCCTCCGGGAACAGGAACCAGGGGCCCTCCCCGGCTTTGCTGCAAGAAATGGGACATGGCTTGAGGGCCTCAAGAGGCTGCGCCTGTACCGCAGAGAGCCATTTGTCGAGATCCTCGTCTGCTTCGGTGATGTCGACGAAAGAACTTGAGGATATAAAGGACTGGTCTGTTGCCACGAACCCGCCCGTTGCTCTCGCTGCCCCCGCTGCCCCCGAGGCTACGAGGGCGTAGAGATATGCCTTCATGATAAACGACGAGATAACTGCGTGCAGCAGGTTCTCTCAGAGAGGAGATGTGATGGGGAAAAAAGTGTGCCTTGCACCATCCAGGGTTGGATGACGATGCAAGACAGAATGACCTCGGGAGTAAGAGGTGAGTAAACAAAGAATGAGATACCAAATAGACAACAGACAGACTAGCTTGTAGATCATGGGTGAAGCAATATAAAAGGGAAAACGAGCATGATCTTTTTCAGCCTTGAGGGTACGTACCCAACTGAAAGCTGGCCACCGTCAGTTTACACTAGCACCGGCGATATAGACACCCCGGAATTTGTGTTCTTGAAAATGATTGGTATATCGCAGCAACGGTTCCTAGTTAGACATGTACCTGTGTATCCGTATGCGAGAATTTGAACGAGGAATTGGCCTCCGCACAAACATACCTTAGCTGGAATGCTGCGGTTCTTTTGCGCACATTTCCACCTTGCTCTTCGGATGATCAAAATGCAAGGGGTGACCCCTGAGTGCCGTTGTGAAGAACCATCATCATGGTTGATCTATCGACATGAGCCGAGTAGACACGCTAGTGTAAAAGTGTGGTTAGGTAGGCTGCAAGGTACCAGACAAGGTGATAGAATGCAACCGGTACATCGCGCCCTCAAATTTACCGTTGGCTCTTCAAGTTGGGGATTTGTTAAGTAGCTAGGCTGTGACTGTTGGATGTTAGTGGTGGCATAATGCAACGTCGGACGGGCCAGAAACACAAAGCTGGGGATAATGCCTTACCTAGCGTGGGTTTCTCAGGTACTAAAGGGAACCGAAGGAGCACAAGTCCATGAGGTGGATCTAGTTGAAATCCATATTTTTATCGGATTGTAGGTATGCCAATCTCTTTGAGTGGCTTTCTCTGTAACTCCATCGGCGTGGAGCTCGGTCCACACTACATGAAGGTGTCGCATCCGCGGCAGATGCACCTTCGTTCACGGGTTCGGGTCGTTTGGATCAAGTGCAGCTCAAATCTTTGAAAATCAACTGTCAAGTCCCGGGTCTGGTGGCAGTCTGGATCTTGATCCATTGGCGACGCAAACGTTGCGGATGGTGGACTAGTATCACACATCTAATCGGATTAGATGGTCAACAAGAAAAAGTCATGAAGGACTTGCATATAGTCTGGACCCTGCATATTCACATCTGAAGTCTTGATTCTCTATTTATGTGAAGACACCTTCCTGATTGGTCTCTAGGTGGAGTGGACGAGGCTCAGTTTTCAACTATTGCTTTTTCTTCATCTTGTTGGTCGAAGCCTGCTGCTGTGCCCCTGCCAAGCCATCCCATTCAATATTTCCATACGACTTACGGATAGACAAGGTATATGATAAACGAGAAGATATGCGCTGCGCCACCTCAATACGTCGGTTTGTCGGCAGACTCGGCAGCCGTGCCGAAACAACCCAATTTTTTTTGGCCTACACTACGACTCTGGCCTCGTCAGGCGTTGTGTCAGCATGCCACTGGGGATTTTACCACATAATGAAAATATCTTCTTAGCTGGCAGCATTTTCCCGGCGATCACACTGTTGACGGGAAGCTGGGGAAGTTCAGTACCCACTGTGTCCTCGTCCCGTCCACTGGGCATTGTCAACAGGGATCTAATCCGCCTTGAGACTAACCAACCGGGAAGGAAACGGTTCACAGAACAGTAGATAGGTCTGGCAAAGATTTCGTTCGGATCCGGCCGCTATGTCGCATTGTCTAAAGTGATACACTGTTCTGTGCCTAATGCAACTTCAATCCCATGTCGCGACTATACAGTTACTATGTTGGTTCGTTAGGTATGGCTATGCATGGCTCTTGTTCCCATCGTCCTATTAAGATTCGGTATGGAGTCATGTATATCCACTTGTAGCTGCATTGAGGGCCTAGCCTCGGCGGACTATGAATGGCTTCAAGGCTCAGTGCTCGGAACAATGAGACTCTGCGCTGACATCCGGCCAGAAGAGAGCTTGTCCAGTCCTGCTGGTTTATATAATGAGCTGAAATCCTTCGGTATCTCGGACCTGAAGACTTGTCCACCAGGCTCTTTCTTCAATCCGAGTCCACCAGCCAACCGGGTCATCATCTCTACTCAGTCACCATGCTGTCTTCTGCGTACGCTCTGGTTCTGGCCGCCGGCCTTGTCACGGCTGGGACTACTGGCAGACATGCACCTTTGTTGGAAGCACGCGATGGCCCATTGCCATCGCTGCCCTACGACCCCAAGACGTCGAGTTACTGCACCTGGTGGGCAGATGTCAGGTCGGCTACCACCTGCGACGCTATTGTCAGCGAGAACTTTATTTCCTTGGCTCAGTTTAGACAATGGGTAAGTCTTCTGAAGCAGCACTTTGGGCTGAGTTAGTCCCTTACTTGTTCGGAGAACTTTGCTGACTTGTTTGCTAGAATCCTTCCCTCTCTGCTACTTGCTCGGTAGAGATCGGGAAGTCGTACTGTGTTGAGGCTTACGGCGAACCTGCGCCGGGTATCTCTTCGACCAAAGCGGCAACCACCACCACTCCGTCCTTATCTACCGTTGTTCCTCCAGTGACCACTACGACACCCGGAAACGGCATCACCACACCCACTCCCACCCAGGCCAGCATCGTCAACAACTGTGACGCCTTCCACTTTGTCACGACCGGTCAAACGTGCGAGACGATTGCCTCTCTATACCGTATCTCCCAGGATCAGTTCAAGGCATGGAATCCCAATGTTGGCGCGTCATGCACCGGACTCTGGGCCAATGCCTATGCTTGCGTGTCTATCATCGGCCATGAACCGTCGCCCACCACACCCGGGAATGGCATCGCCACCCCCACGCCTACTCAAGCCTCCATCGTGAACAACTGTGACGAGTTCTACTTCGTCGCAGTTGGTGACACCTGTGAGATCATTGCGGCAAAACATGGTATCACCCAGGCTCAGTTCCTCAGCTGGAATCCGAGCGTGGGCTCAACCTGCACTGGACTCTGGGCCAATGCCTACGCCTGCGTCTCCATCATCGGCCACACCCCGACTAAGCCGAGCACCACCACCAGCGTCGGCAACGGTATTGCCACCCCGACGCCTATTCAGCCGAATATGGTGAACAACTGTGACTCGTTCTACAAGATCAAGTCTGGAGACACGTGCGCCACCATCGCCGCCTCCAAAGGCGTCACCGTGGCGCAACTTACCACTTGGAACCCCTACGTCAAGTCCGACTGCAGTCTCCTGTGGCTCGACTACTACGTTTGCATTTCCATTGTCGGACACACGCCCACGCCCGTCAACCCAGGCAATGGCATCCAGACACCCACCCCTTACCAGAGCGGTATGACCACCTCGTGCAAGACTTTCCACTTCGTCCAGTCTGGTCAGACCTGCCAGACCATCACTCAACGCTACAGCATTACCCAGGCCAACTTTGTCAAATGGAACCCGGCAGTCAAAAACGACTGCACTGGCATGTGGGCAAATGCCTATGTTTGCGTTGCTGTCCTCTGAATAAGGGGCGCAGTCAATAAATGTTAGGATTGTAGCTATGTCTATCCACTGTTAAGAAAGCATCAGTGGCATGTAGATGATCGGATGGATGAACAGAACCTTGATCCCATATGATGCTGTGCTTTGGTTGCGCGTGATTCTGTGTTTCGCATGTACCGTGAATAGATCTCTTATGGAATGCCCTGTGAACCTGAAAATGGACATGTTCAAGTGATGTCGAGTTTGAAGTGGCACTTACAGCCGTGGTTCGCTCTCAAAAAGGGAGCGATGTCACGGCGGACGGCGACGCTTGATCAACCTGCCTAACTGAAGGTGGCTTGGCGCAGACGCTTGGGCCACCGCGTCATTTTACTGGCAAGGCATATCCGTATATAGTGGACGGCTTGCCCTTTCTCCAACACTGTCAACACGAACTCCACCACCAACCAACCATCCCTGGAACCACAATCCCAGATACCGCGCTCTCGATTTGTGGTAGGACTCTACAGTCCACAGTTTACCTTTTTTCAACGGACTCTCCAAAATAAAGGGAGCCCTTTCTGTATCCACAAGCAACGCTCACAACCTACCATGTCGGAAATGGCCAGCCCAGTGTCGTTAACCACCCTCTCAACGGAACTCCGCCACAAAGTCCTAGCCTCTGTGATTTGGACACCAACAGCAACGCTCTATAATCACCTCGACCTATTTTTTCAAGATCCTCGGGTCCGGCTCCGCGATGACTGGGACATTTGGGTACCAACCACACCACCTCAACCACCCGCTCTGTCACTCCTCTTGACATGCCGGATCCTGCGCTATGACGTCCAGTATCTATTGAATTCATCCACTGCCCAATCCCACCCCTATGAGATTGACGTTGTCTTCATTGCCAAATGCGGACTTTTCCCAACCTGGGTGTGTTGTCCACTCCCAAGCCAGATCAACCTCGACACTCTCCAGGCGTCATTCCGCATAATGGACGTGGAGGATATCGACGACGAGGTACCAGCAGGAAGGCAGGGGGAGTTTTTAAGCCGTTACCGCGGTGTATCGTCTGACTTCGATGCAGACAACTACCCAAATCCTCCTCCCGGCTCATGGAACTTCTATCGCCTGTTAGCGTCCTTCCTGGCCTTGGGGCCTCGGGGCCTGACCTCTCCCGCTTATCAAAGAGAAAATCGCGGCTGTCTTTCAAGAAGCAGATACTCACTCCAACATCTCATCATCAGCGTAACATCTAAGGAGGAAACTGAAATGGATGACGAAAGACGGGAGCGAGCAAGTGGACCAAGGCGGTTCTTACTTGACCACAATCCCGACCTGCCTTACGGAGCCTCGAGGGAAGATGACGTTTTTCCAGGGCCGCCTGGCAATTCTCCATACACATGGACAGGCCCCACCGAGTTGGAGACCGTTAGAGGGATGTATGGCCACGCGGGCCGTCTCACCCTTGGACACGCCGACCGCTATGGCTTGTACCTTGCCAACACCCTCTGGGCCCTGCTTGACTTCAAGTGGCTCTCACGAGGCTTCGGTCTTATGGTGTACGAAAGCATCCTTGACGACATTACCTTTTACGTCGACGGGAAGCCAAGACCTCACTTTGGCATGGACGACTTGCTCTCCCTGGAACCCCTAAAGCACCGCACCTTGACACCGGAGGTCGCAGCAGCCCTTCAAATCTGGAAGGAGTGGGTAATGAAGTGGAGGAGTAAGCTACGGGAGCGTGGTATGTTGGATGAACCACGCCCGAGTTTTGCTTTTGTGAGATACTTGCCGGCATCGATGGCAGATCCTAATGAGTGCCCAGAGTCAGACTCGGATTCTATGTCCGGCTCAGACGTATAGTTTACATCTCTCGTAGCAATGAAATGAACGGCCAAAAGAGCTAGTATTTCATCGTTTAAAGCCTATCACGATGTTTAAATACCTTCTATTATATTTCCGCTCGTTTTTCAGGTCTCCTAAGGCCTATCCACTATCTTCAAGTCGTATTAACTATCTTTGATGCTTGTTGACTATCTTTAAAAGCCTACTGAGTATGTTTTAGGGCCCTTGCTTCGCTTGTTGTCACACGTCAACCACTCGCAGCCTGGAGCACAGCCAACAACACAGTGAACTGAAAGCTCTGAGCCAGTCGTTGGGAAGTGAAACAAGCAACAGGCTACAGGCGGCAGCAGCAGAGGCATTGGCTCATGTATAAGCAGAGGGATGTGCTGGACTTGGCAGATACTTAAGGTCATCACAAGCACGGACCACAGTGAGAGAGATAAATACATGAGCAGAAGAGCAGAGCAATGGGATGAAAAGATCCCTCATCAAGGATCTTGAGGCCACTGTAGATTATTAAAATGAATTGAAACTATGTTGTTCCAAGCCCTGAACACCAGCCCTTGTCACACCAGTATCCTGTCGTACGCTCGTGTGCGCGGAGTCGCCAGTCGTCAGTATGATGAATGTGCCGGGCACCTGAACCTGTCTGCATTTTACCGTTGGCTTCCAAATGCCAAGTCGCCCGAGGCCAAGGTGGACAACGAGGGTAGCGAGCGTGACGACGCGGAGCCGGCCGATGCTGGGCTGCCCCTGCAAATGCCCTACAGCCATGACCGGATCGACTTCCAGCGCGATGTTGGTGGGCATTGCTATACCAATCTCAAAGCGGACCACCGCCCTACCTCTCCTCAGATTTTAGATGACAAGAGGAGAGCAGAATGGGATGTGTCCTGCCGTACCACCGCAAGGGGTGGAGGGCCGGGCACGCACACCCACACTGCCAGACGAGAGCACTGGCGAGCTCGAGCCGGGCGGATGCCGAGCCACGCCTTCAACCCCAAAGTCCATGCGGCGCCGCCTCTGGTCGTGGGGTTAGTCCGCAATCTGGCAGCTGCCACCTCTCTCAGCATCGTGATCACCATGACGATAGCGATCAGGCGAGTGACCCAGTGCAACGTCATCCTCTCGTTCCGGACGACAGCGGAGAGCAGGATGAGGATGGTTCTGTTATGCAGCTACAAGCACAGGAGGGTCGGGCAAACATACTGAGGTTGTCAGAGGATGAGAGCAACAACGACCGTGAGATGGCTCATACCGAGCTGGCTATGCAGCCGTCCGCCAGTAAGGAGCGGGTCAACCTTCAGCAAAACATCGGTCATCGTCGACGTCGACGACGTTGCGATACCTACGGCGAGGAGGACTGCTCCCCTATTGTGGGGAGTGACGCCAAGCAGGGCAAGGATGAGGATGTCGTCCGGCCGCCACGAGGGAAGCGCCGCAAGGTAAACACTTCAGCCCCTATAACCCGCAGAACAGCGCCCAAGCGGCAGATATGTCTGCGCCTCACCGACTTCCCATCGCTACAGGCTCAAACACCACCAACCCAAGGCTTAAAGCGCCGCCAAAGTCAGCGCAGCATTTCTAAGCCGCGATCTTCAGGGGGGTCCGCTTCGGAAGAGAAGACAGTCGAGGCCGCTTTCGCAAGCTTTGAGGAATGGCCACTTGAAGCGGTCCTCAAGCACGTTTGGGTGGACGGGGTAGCGACTTTTCAGGTGGAGTTCTCGTGGAATCCTTGTACGAATCACGGACGAAATGACCGCGTACCAGAAGGCCCGCGGCGCAAGTCACTAGCAGAGAGGACTTCCTCGATAGGGCGCGCTCTGCCTTCAGGAGTTGTCTCCATAGCCGAAGAGATTCGAGGAGACGAGTATTTTCAGGTCGAGGAGATTCTGGACTCACGACGACGAGGAAGGCGGATGGAGTACCTGGTCAAGTGGGAAGGGTATAGGCACGAGCACGATAGTTGGGAACCTGCTGCGCATTCCGAGAAATGTCCCGAGATGCTGCGGCAGTTCCGCCAGAGGGCGGGATTGTCCATGGCCCCTTCCATGTAAACTTCGGGTCGAATTTTAGTATCTCATACCTCAATTTGTTGGAATAGAGTAGATATTCATCTATCTGTACTTCATACCAAATCTGCACTTGTTTCTCCTAGCTGGGTATAACTATCTTGCGTTGCTGCAACTGCGTCATACCTGGAAGATGGATATTCCGTTGCTTGTCGCGGCCGATGACCGACGGCGGCCAATCTTAGAGAAGTGGCAAGTGGTATCGATCAGAACCACGTTGGTGGCGTAAAGTAAATGGTATAAAGTAGATATGGCTCCCAGGCCCTCCACTTAAGCAGAGATGTCAAAATATATAACATTCCAACGATTACAGAAATCCATCACTCCGTAAAAGCAAACCGAAAGAACGCCATTTGGCCAGAGGCATGTCCTAAGATGAGTGTTTGGCCATGAACCGCCACACATGTTGCCCGATAGTCGGCGGGAAGCCAAAGAACGCTCTTCCCATTTCTTGTGACCCAATTGTCGCCGACGAAGAGAAAACTGCTGGCGAGTTTTTGGTCTCCAGAGCTGCTTGAAGCGTCGGAGTTTACGGCTATGCTTAGCAGCCCTCGGTCTGTCTCGAGACATTGACCATTCCTGGAGAACGCCACTACCGAGACCGAGTGGCTATGCCCCTCGAGCGTCTGCCGGTACGCGCCGGTCGCCGTATCCCAGAGCCGGATGGTCCCGTCGTGTGAAGCCGACGCTAGCGTGTTGCCGTCAGGCGAGAACGCCACTGCCCAGACCGAGTGGCTATGCCCCTCGAGTGTCTGCCGGTGCGCACCCCAGCGGTCTCTAATGCCAGTGATCATTTCGATAAAGGACAGCCATTTCTTCCAATACCGATTTCTGATATCGCTTAAAGTCGGGCTTGAACACGAGCGCGGAGCCATATATCTGTAAGGGGGCCCGCTCTATGATCGAGCTGTGACTGAATACAAACTTCTCTGCGTCTTTCAACAGCTCAATCAGGCGAGGGTTAATGCCCGGTTGCAACTGATAGGATTTAGTAACCTGGCAATAATACGGCACTATCAACATACCTGAGCGGCATGCAGAATCTTTCTTATCGAGAGCAGCCCACTAGAAAGTTGTCCTATGAGAGCCAAGCTCTCAAGCCAGTGGATCTGGATCAGGAGGCGTCATATTCTCCGGTTTGAAGCTGAGGTCGAGGTCGTACATGTTGCGTCTTAGCATTGAGGACATCGCATCAGTCGAGCGTCTGACAATCTCGTTCTGCCCTTGAGCGGGCCCAGCTGGCTGAAGTCGAAACTTGTAATTCTTCTCCAGGTAATCCTTTGCCGGCTGGTGGATCAAGTTGACTATTCCCTTGGCGATTGTGAGAAATGAGCCACACATCTCAACAGCCGTCTCTGCAATGTCTAATGGCAGGTCGGAAAGTATGGAAAGCTCTGAGATAGACAGCGGGCAAAAGGCAAGAGACGTAACCACCAAGACTGTCTTACAGTCCTGAGGTTCAATCTCTTGCCGTTATAATATGATCGTACAACTCCGACAAGCCAGGAGGCATCTCTTTGATACGCTTGACAGCGTACCCTCCATGCACTGTCTCGAGGACTTTGAACGCGAGGGCCACCCAAAGAAAGGTGTTCTCTGCTCGTTTGCGGACTTCGTGTGACACCTCGGCTAAAACACTGTCGTTCTATCCTTTTCTGCGCTTGAGGATTGTGAGTTTGTGGTCGATGTATACATTGACAGGTACTGCCAGACGTTGCGTATCCAGCTCGACAAGGGAGTTGAAAACATCCAGGGAGTTGGTGCCTGGGTCCTTGAGCGCAGCGAGAAGGTTAACTTCCGGACGGCTAGAAATCAGCCATTTGACATTTTGAGAGAGTGTGAGAGAAGTCGAAATGAGATGGATGAGGTCCGACTGCCCCTCCGCACACTCATCAAGTGCGTCGATCGCGAGGTATAAACTGGGGGTCCTTCAACATATTTTGAAACACCTCAGAAAGGGCGATGAAGGCATTTTGGTCCTTGAAGAGGTCGGCGCCTGACTCTTTGTATTTCTGAAGTAGATGGGATATGAGTCATGGCTGCTGAAGAAGAAGAAGCCAGATCAAAGACCGGAGGACAGCGGTAGCGTTTTTCAGGTCTGTATTTGTGCCTTGACAGAAGAAGAAGGAAAGTGCTGGTGATAGGGCAACAGGCTGATGTGAGAGTTGGCGAATGAGGCCGATCATGAGCATCGTCTTTCCCGTGCCGGCGTGTCCTTTCATCCAGAGCAATCGACGTGGCGGACAATCAGATCCGCTACCGTCCCAGTTTGTGAACGCTTCATACTCCGGGGTGCGAAGGATCCACTTGTATACATCATCGAGCAGCTCATCCTTACTCTTCTCGATCTGTTCCATATTGTGTTGCGGATCAACGACGCGGAGATCCCTGCGGCAGGCTGACTCAATTTTATCGCGGTGGGTGTCTTCTGCAACGAGATGAAGTCTTGAAGCGCCTGATGGACGTCGCCGAGCCGTGTCTCCATTCCCTCAGCACGACTGACGAGCTTCCCTAGGGAATTCCTCGTCTGTTCTTGGAAGAACTGGACCATATCGTTTTGGATGATGGTTTCTGCGTCCGTAACGTCTTTCAGATCACCGTCCCAATCATCCAAATTCAGCATCCCTCGAAGGAAGACGAGACCTTGGTTGCGATAGTAAGAGCAAAACACTCTTCATCTGGTACAGGAGCAGAGCCTTGTAGAACTCGACGACTGTCCCCTCCAGTTGGCGCAAGACTGCCTGCAGGTCGCTGCCGCCGGCAATGTTGTTCTTGTTCAGGAGATGTTCGGTGAGGGTGCAGTACCAGTCAATTGGCTGATAGTCTGCTGGGACTTTTTTCTGCGTTAGTCTCTTCAATACTTTGGCACAATGGTCGGGTAGATAGGTAACTTGCATAGAGTTGCACAAAGATAGGGGTCATTGTATGATAGGTAGCAGCGAAGCTGGAGTAATGTGGTTGCTATTTTGAAGATCTGTTATGGTTAAACAGCGCTGAGTAGGTATTCGACTTCTAGGCTTCCAAGGTTCTCATAGCAGAGCTTCTCAAGGTTAATGGTTTAAAGCATCCTAGGTGTACCTTAAGCTCTTACTGGCGCCCAATAAGATATTGAAGATTTTCAGGGACTGGCTTTTACTATCAACCTTCTCTATTTAAGCTCGCGAGCAGTTTCTATTCAGCCCTCAAGTACGTACCCTAAAGTACCTTGATATTTCTTCGGCACCAACCTCTTGTACCCCCTTCATCCGCCCACCTTCACCACACCTCCTATCCAGCCTTCCGATGTTCGTTTACAATTGCCTAGGTGAATGACTGTAGGCAAAGGGCGTGAAAGGTCCCACGCCGCTCTCTATTTGCTTCAAACTTTTCACGATTAGTTAACAGTGTTCGATACATACTTAGGTTGACAGCACGATATCTGCAGATTTTGTTGGGCTATTCGACTGGCTAAACTGATGGAGAAATGCTAGACCTGGTGGATAACCACCATAAGCGACCCCTCTTCCGGTTCCTGAAAATAACATAGCTGTATGCTTGTCCTTACAATATCTGTCCGCTAGCCCTAAGATTCTTGATGCCCGATGCTACCTACACTGGCACCAGCCAACGGCCAACTTTCCCAATCGTCATACCAGCCCCTACTTCCCTCCTTCGTGTTCGGCCACAGAGTCCTAAAATGCTTTATAAACGGGTCCATCGCGCATACATACAACGCATCACTCCGCTGTCTCCAGCCCTCTGCGTTCCCTCCAATCTCCTTAACTCTCACCTCCCCCCTTGAGTTAATCACATCAATGACCCATTCTCTGGCCAGGCCATTCAGATACGAGTTCAGCGGCGGCACACCACTCAGGGTTTGCATCATGGGGGGCAAGTCGGGGGGCATTTTGAAGGCCATACCACCCTGTGCTCTCACCATCATGATCTCCAGACCGGGTGAGGCAACCGGCTCCCAAATCTGACGCACAAGTCTCTCGTCCACCGCGCTGTTGACCATGACATTTATGATGTGGCCGTGGGTATATCCCCAGCGGCCTGCATACTGGTCTTCAAATGGCACCACCTCGCCGGGGCGTCGAGGAATGAGCTCCATAAACGGCGGTGAGGCGTCTAGCGTCAGCGCAAGCCGCTTCAGTCGTGGGAAGTTGGTGGCGATGGCATTGTACCGCGCTGCTTCGTCCGCGTCGCTCTTTGACCGACGAATGGACAGTGACAGGGTCTCGACTCGGGGGCAGAATGCGCTCAGGCCCGCGATCTCGGATGGAGAGTTAAGAGACGACCTCGAAATGGGCGATAACACGTCTGATTGATGGTCGAGCCAGAGGGTTTGGAGGGACTTGCAGCAGGCTGGGTTGATATAGTTGGTGTTGGTCGTGTTGCTCTGGTCTGGTGCCAAGGGAGCCACAGACCAGTCCCATCCTTTTACCGACAGGCTCTCGAGGCGTGGCAATGATACAAAAAAGCGCTTCACCTTGTCAAAGTATTCAGGTGTTGGGTTCTTCATGCAGCCGAATGTCAGAGTCGTGAGGGCCGGGAACTGCAGGGATAATATTGTGTCAAGGCTGCTTTCAACCACGGGCGCCGTCAGCTCAAGTATACGAAGGGCGCTCGGGTCGGCAAGTTCAGTCCAGCGCTGAAGCTGGATGTCTGTGATTTGGTGATATCCATTACCTCCCCCTAATTCGAGGTGTTCAAGGACCATCGGCTGCTGTTTTTCGCGTCCTGCTCCAAGATCTTCGGGAAGCCAGCCGGAAGGATGGGGGCGGGGTTGAATCTCGTCCCCAAAGAACGGGGGTTTGTGCCAGATATGGACCTCGCGTAAATTAGGTATAAAGCCCTCGGTCCTCATCATCTGTTCAAGTGTATCCAGCTGACGCCCAACCAAGATGCTCCTGCCCTCCTGGTTCGGGATGACCCTGTCATCATAATAGTCCTCGAGCCAAATACTGTGAAGGCAAGGGGACGTGATGAGGGCCAGCTCGTGGGAATCGCGGGCGATAGTGTGAGCGGAAGAGGCACCTTCCAGCATTCGCAGCTTGAACGCGCGTATGTGCAGCCGTGTGTGGTTCTGTGTCTTGGTCTCGAGGGCCTTTAGCAAACAGGGCGGGAACTGGGTCGGACACTCATAAATGAGATCCGCCAGCGCTGGTAATAGCCCGAGCAGGTCAGCTAGCGGCGACCATTTAACATCCTCGTCGTAAATAGCGTCCATCTGTATTCTCCCAGTCAGAAAGGCGTTCCAATCGTAATCGGAGTGGTCTGGGAGTCCACGTAGCCGTTGGTGATTAACGTCCCAGTCAACAGAGGGAGCAGGGCCAAGCTGCCAGCGGTAGCAGTCGGGGAGATCGGCATCCTCTACATCATTTGAGTGCTCGTCGTTGTCCTGGCTGGTCATGCGGAAGTTGTTGTCACCAACCAAGACAACCCGGCGGACGTAGTGGAATGCATCGTCGCGCTGAAGAAGTCTGCTACATTTGCGGACATGGGCTCGAAGCCTGGCTGGAGTGGTGACATTGAAGGTGAGCGATCGAAATAAAAGACTACTAGCGACTGAGTAGCAGTATTTGTTGGATAGTGCAAAACATCGGAGACTGGGCTCATGGAGATGGGTGAGAAGTCACAAATGTGCAGCAGGATCTCAAGAGGGAATTTGACCAAGTTCAGTGTCATGTCTGGCGGTGAGGATGAGCCGGGTGAGGTCTGAGGTAGGCAGGAAGAACCACACAGAGAGGGAAACAGCAAGTGTACTTGTATTTTCGGCCGTGGCGAGTGGTCCCACCG
Organism: Triangularia setosa; assembly: GCA_033296915.1. Classification (NCBI taxonomy): domain Eukaryota; kingdom Fungi; phylum Ascomycota; class Sordariomycetes; order Sordariales; family Podosporaceae; genus Triangularia; species Triangularia setosa. The sequence continues at coordinate 22,105 of MU866309.1, read as the reverse complement.
GCTGCAGGTGGTGTCCGGTCTTTCGGGCGCCAAGCCCTGCTCCGAGAGGCATTGCATGAAACCTACATGGCATCTGCAGGAATGGCCACTGCTCTATTGAAGGTTACATCAAGAACTCAATTGAGCACACCACCTGTCGGCTGGGGGTAGGTAATCTCATTCAGGTCACCCTTCCTGAAGATCAAATGCTCGACAAAGAGGCGCCAGTATTTCCCTTCGCTGGTCCCGTCATATCTGTAAGAGTAAAAGGCAGTTGTCAGTCGGTGCGTCTATTCTGGAGGTTGGCAGATGATGTCAGGCATACTGGACGAGGACACAGCCCCGAACACTGTTTCGCACGTTGTGTTCGTCCGGGCCATAATAGTATTGGGCTGTTATAAGACCTGTAGAATCAAATGCAGCTTCTATCCAGTAGTTAAGCCGATAGTAGGGGACCACCAAAGTCGGGGTGTCAACACCGAGAGCTTCCCAGATGGCAGCCCTGATGTCGTTGATTCTGTCCTTGAACAGCCATGTGTCCGGCCCGAAACCCTCACTGCTCGTCCAGTCCCAACGCAGAGGCGTGTAAATGATAGCGCGGGTTTGGTCAGTCGGCTCGGTGTATAATCCACGTGTCAGAGTGTTGCCAATGCCGATATGGGAGTTGGCGCTCCAGTTCTCGATCGTAATCCAGTTGGTTACCCTCTTCCTGTCACAAGTGGTCAGCGAGTGCGTCTCTGAACTGGAAGTTACGTCCCGTCTCTGAGACACTGGTGTCCAATATACCTGAAGGTCTCACCCTCAGTGCCCATCGCCGTCACCTCCCAGAAATGGGCCATCCACACGGCTCTGTTACTGATGATTGCGACAACAGTGCAGCCGTGCACGTGATTGGTGCCCATTGAGAAGGGCTTGCCACCACCATCGGCCATTTTTCTCTGCTTGGCAATCGTCGTCTCCACGAAGTCGTTGATCAGGAATTCACGATCCGGGAACTGAAACTCCGGGTCCATAAAGTTATAGCCCACGTTGTTCCACACGTATTGTTCAATCCCTTGCGCCGTCCATGCCGCATAGTCGGTTCTGAAGAGCCGCTTACGGAGACTGGAGGTCATATTACCTTCAGTATGGGCCTCGATATCCGGGTAGCGTAGTCCACGGCCCTTAAGAGGACATGTGCCTCCACCGCAAGTTGCTAATGTGCAACGATACATGCAATCGAGACCCATCGGGGCGCCTCCCCCTATGCTCGCATCCTCACGGGCTGAGAGGAGTGCCTTGCTATGGTTGCCCGCAGGTCCATCGTATCCGTCTCTGTATTTTCTTGGGTTAGCACATGTAGCTACAGTATGCTCTTAGCGGAGGCATGCACATGAAGTCGGCGAGGAAGTGCTTACATTCTAGTTGGATTGCTGTCTGTAATACGTGGATAAACAAGAGCCCAAGCGACAGGAGCCAGCTGGAGCAACAACACTATGGCTTTCCTCTTCCAGCCCCTGAAAGGGGTCGACAGAGAATCCATCTTCATGGTCGACATGCTGTGGTTGTTGCAGATGTTGCAGATGTCGGGGATGCGGGTGTCCAACACATCAGTCAACAGAAGCAGGAAGTATCTCTGCCATAAAGTATCTGAGGACGACCCGAAAATGCTGGCTTCCATCCTGCAACGTTGCCAGCCTCCCTCGTTCCATCTTGATTGCCCATTTCCCCTTGCCGAACTATCGACTCTCGCTGCTACCCTAAATGACCATCGTAAAAGTTCTGTTGCGGAAGTGATTCCGTACAAGAAAACTGTGCCGCCACCAACACGCAAGAAGACACAGTTGATCACACAACTGTCACGAAGTTGGCAGAGCTAGTACAGCGGTTGCACGATCTTATACCTTCCGACTGGCTGGTTGAAATTCGCTACATCTTGTTCGAGATTCGCAAGGCACTGGCCGAGATGCAAGGTGAGAACAGCGTGGCCTGTGATGCGGCCGGAATTCACTCAATGGAGTTCACCGGATTTACTGCCAGGCACTCCCCAGATATTGTGGATCTATGGACGACCCGGCTCCGGCAAGACCATTCTGTGTTCACGAATCATCGAACACCTCTCAGCTATTCCTGATACACTCGTCGCCTACTTCTTCTTTTCGTCTGATGACAAGAGTCGCAGTGGCGCCTACTGCATTATGAGATCCTGGGTCTCCCAGCTCGCGTCGCAGCCGGAAGTATCCATACTAGTCTATCAGAAATGGATAGCCATACATGATTAGGTGCCAGCCGTGCGACTATTACGCAGCTCCTTCACGAGGCTCTGCGTGCCAGGCCAGACTGCTATCTGGTCGTCGACGGCCTGGACGAATGTAGCGAGCCGGCAGATAGCAGTTGTTCGGTCGCGAGGTTTCTCGAGGATGTCAAGAATGTGGTCACACTGACTACCCGGGTCCTAGTCGTCAGCCGTGAGGAACCCGAGATCCGACAGGCTCTACGAACTAGAGATCCAGACTCTCTTTCCAAATACCAAATATCAACCGAAGATGACCATGCCGACATAACCGCTTTTTCTCGGTTCATTATTGATCAAAAGCTTCCAAAAAAGGACGAAAAAGACGGGCCAGCCTCTCAAAGACCATGTCCGATCGATGCGAGGGCCAGTTTCTCTGGCTGAAGATGCAGGAAGAAAATCTCGAAACGGACATGAATCCTAGGCACCTCCAGCGCTTGCTCGAGGGTACCCCGAAAGGACTCGGCCAAACCTATGAACGCAACTGGAGCAAGATTGAGAACACCACGCGCAGCCAGCGTGCGGTGGCGCTGCTAAGCTGGGCGGTCTTTGCTATGCGGCCTCTGACCGTCGACGAAATCACCGAGGCTGTGCTGATAGTCCAAGACGACGAGGATCTCTTGGCAGATGAACTTCCCGATACCGTTGACGACGATTACATAGAAAATGAAATCCGCAAGCTCTGCAGCCTGCTTCTTGAAATTCGCAACTCGCATCCTGAGTCAACGCTGGGAAGTCAAACGGTGCACCTAGCGCACTTCACTATTAGGCAGTTCCTTGTTGGCCGTCTGCCTATACGTGATATCTGGCAGAACGTGGGTCTAAGGGCATCAAACGAACAAATCCAACATACCATATTGGCGAGGCCGTGCCTCTGGTATGTGCAGTCTCGCCAGACTTGGGAGGATGGCGCCAATGTTCATGGATCACCGTTTCAGAGAGCTCTTCGAAATTACGTAGCAGAATTTTGGCATGCCCACGTAAAGTCAGGCGTGTCCATCAAACGGGAATTAGCCACTATGAAACGTGTCCTCGAATTTATGAGCGAGGCCCACGCCTGCTGGGATGCCTGGAGGAAGTGGCTAGACACGCACGACGAAGAAACAAAACAGGAAGTACAGGATGAGAAGATCCAACCAGGGCTGCCTTACTACGCCCTCAAACTAGGCTTGGATGCTGTGGCGGTCTGCCACATCCGGAAGTTTAAACATGAGCAAAGCGTGAACTGCACCGGAAGGTCTGTGCTTGATCTGTGTTGTGTCCAAGGAGGCCAACAATGACGGCTCAACGCCAGTGAACTCTGCGGCTAAGAAAGGCCACCTTGAGGTGGTGAAGCTCTTGGTGGATAAAGGCGCTGATATCAAGGTGGCCAGCAGCTCTGGTATTACGCCAGTCAGTAATGCGGCCTTTAACGGCCACCTCGAGGTGGTCAAGTTCCTGGAGGACAAGGGCGCCGATATCAAGGTAACCGACAACTCTACGAGTCCACTGAACTTGGAGAAGAAAAGGAAGAGATGGAGAAGGCTTGACAGCATGAGCCTCTGATACGGTTAAGCGCATTGGCTAGTGCGCGGTGATAGAAGGTTCTGATGTAGTGGTCTGCGGACGTGGCTATGTGTGTGTTAAGATATAAGCTAAGGTATGTCGCCGGCAGGCCAGTTCATTAGGCCCTTCCGGGCGGGTTGGAAGCAATTACCTGAAGACTCTGGGGTCTTTGGACTGCGAGGTACGACAGTGTGAGGTGACACCGAAAGAAGGGAAGTAAAGGGGACTATGCCTTGTAATTAAAATGGTAGACATTGAACTACAGGGAAATATTGCCCTGGAAGAGAGTGCGGTAAACCAGGATATTGACTTTGACTGTTTGACTTGAACTTGAACTTAGGAAAGGAACGAAAAGATCATTCCAAATACACTGCGAGGGGAGCTCTTTATGGGCACCCAAGACCTCGTTTTCCTCCTTATCGCTCCCCACAACTTCCATCGGTTCATTTGGCCACAGTGACTTGTATCGCCAATAAGCCCTGTTGAGTTCCTCGCATTGGATTGATTCCAGTGGTCGAGAACGCCATGGCTGCCGAGTTTGATCGTTGTGGTTGAGAGCTTCGCAAGAGGCCGCGTATGTAGTATTCTGGATCGTTCTGGCGTGATGGCAATATTCGGGGTTCAGCAAGGTGGCAATTGAGACCATCACCACCCCACTTTTCTTGACAGACACCCCATAAGGGGGTCCGAAAGAGAAAAACATTTCTCTCAACCGGGAAGAACAGGATATAACGCTAGAATCCTATGAAAATCCGGATCCCAACTCCAGCTCACATCGCTTTACACTTTGCTCAAGAATCAATCATACTCAAAGCACAACAAGTCTCCCCTCGTGTCCATGACATCGCCAATCGTAGCATCCGGAATAAGCCCATGCATGTGCAGCACATGTCCCAGCGTCGTCTCATTTCCACCACCATCACCCTCGACAACAGGTTCCCTGTTACACGTCTCAGTCAGCTTGTCTCTGCTCAACCGGAAAGGGACATAATACTCACGGGAGATCATCCGGCCTAGTCAAATCCTCCGGCGTCCCAAAGCCCGGCCCACCGCCAAAGCCTCCTCCAGGAAACCCTCCTCCCGTTCCATTCCCAGGTAGTGGAAACCCAGGAGGAAAAGTCCCATTACCCGGCGGCGGGAACCCTCCCCCAAACCCACCATTCCCATCACCACCCGGCGGCGGGCCCTGCCCAAACCCATTCTTCATCCTATTATTCCCCCCCATCTCCCTCAGCCTCACCTCTGGGTTTAAATCTTGCCACTGCGCCCAAAGCCGATCCAACCAAGCATGATGCAAGTAAAAGACCGGATCCCCGGGGCTACTCACCGGGTTTCCCATCTCCGCCCCGACCCCGCCGTGCCCAGCCCCGTGGGGTCTGCCCTCGGCGCAAGCCCAAAAGGACAACCAATCTTTCTGGCCAAGGCACCCGTTGACAACCTCGGGGGATGCACCGCTTGCAGTAAAGTTGTTGATGTTGCGCGTGATGCATTTTGGGTTGTTGGGGGAGTAGCGGAAGCCAGGGCCCAAAACGGAGCGGTAGTTGGCAAAGGGACCAGAATCAATGCACTGGGAGGAGCCGACGCCGTTGCCGCCGAAGCTGGGGAGGGTGGGGGAGAAGAGAGAAGAAGCGGTGAAGGAGGCCGAGTCATACGTCTCGTCCCAGTAGGGGTGGGGGCCGGTGTAATTGCAGAGTTGGCGGAGGGTGACGTCGTGGGCGTGTATGTAGAGGCGGTGGAAGGGGAGGAAGGCGCCCTGGGGGGTGTGGGTGAGCTATGTGAGGTAAGGGGGAAACAGGGAAGGGGAAACATACCACAAAATGGGCGATTTCAGACTCGAAGATGTGGACGGAGGTGAGCTCGTCGAATTTGGTCTTTGCGCCGCGGAGGCCGAGGGTGGCGGGGTGGTTCATAAGGCAGAGCTCAGCGTCGAGGTAGGCAGTCTTTTCGGAGTCGGATAGGGTGTGCCATGCTTTTCTAATCCTGTGGTTGGTGCATTTTGCGGAGAACTGGCGTTTTTCGACGATGGCCGGGGCGGCGAGGGCATTGCCTGCCACCAGGACGGCGACCAGGAGTTGGCCTAACATCTTTGAGGCAGGGAGTTGTGAAACCTTTGAGAGTTGAGATGGGTACAGGAAGCCAGCATGGAATCAAGGGTCCATTTGGGAGTTGGTCTCAAGATATAGAGGAGCTTCCCCCATTGCCGACTAGGGCCTTGACATTTTCCCAGCCGAGATCTGTTGGCATACTGGAGTGGAAGAGACGCGTAATGTGTTTTGATAGTATGTCTGTGGTTGTTGGAGAAGGGAACATAGAATCGGCAATAGTTGTTCCGATATTCACCAGGTTCTATCAAGTTCACCCCTCGCAGCTCCATTCTCCTCCACATCTGGTGTTACCTGAGCTTTTAGATTTCGTTTGTAGCGGCACCTAGACGATGCCGAGTTGCCTGCCGATGCGTGGGTTAGCATTGGGTTTTAGAGGGCTCAATCCGGGTAAAGTGGTGCCGCGTAATATACCTACGACATTCGTTCTCATGAAAATCCTTGCTGGTGAGGTGGAGGTGATTGGGTCGCTTTCTTTGCGAAAAGTCGGGTATATGGTATCGCTTAGCATTTGGAGTGATGGGTATCTGGGGATATTGACAAAGGTAAGGACCGTAAAGGTAGGTATCCAAGAACATACCGCTCAGGCCCTTCATCGGCATTGTATTGCTCCTGTTCATGTGTCGAGTATCTTCAACTCAGCTCCAGCGAGATCACACAAGAACTGCTCTGGCGTTAAGGAAGAGCCGAGGTAATAATAAACGGACCAAAAGCAGAAAAAAGCAATCACGACTTGGTATTATACAGGTGTGTAAATGCCCCCATACATACAGCTGTAAATTCCAAGGACTCCCATAGTCACTGGGGGCCAGGAAATCCAGGTAATGACCTAGGGAGGCTAATGTTTGAAAACCGAGGCAAACTCTCCCCATCCGACGCATATCTTTTCCGTGATTGTTCCTGCTCCTTGTCCTGAACCCACCAGCGCTCCACCAAACCGGTTTCTACAACCTCGAGATGTAAAGATCGACCCATCTCTGTTTTTCCAAAGAATTCCAAGTTTTTAGTAGGTAGACTGGCGGTGACCGTGAACTTTTTCCTTGTGCCAATCACTATTTCAGCCTGGTTCGATGTTTCAAGTATATGAGGGTGGTCAAGCTTCAAATCCTCCCAGTGCAGCATGTGTCCGGGAGCTCGACGTCGAAATATGTATGCTGTGATAGCGAGATGCTTCGCAGTCTCCAAAAGGTAGATTCGGACACGGCCCTCCTCCTCCCGTCGATAAAGCACTGTGAATCTCGTGCGGTGTTGTTCAATGTCTCCCTCGAGAAGAAAGGCACCGACAAGGTAGAGTGGAAGGTGAAATTGAATCTTATCTTGATCATCCCAATAACCAGGGGGTATAGTGTGCTTTAGTCCCCAGCCGGGGAGTGAGACCTGCGTGCAGCGTTTGCGGAATGCCAGTAATGTATCAATGTCGAACGGTCGAGTATTGGTCACGAAATGACAAGTCGCTATATCCGTTTTCAACAAAGACGCATTCTCATTCCCCTGAACGGTCCTGAGCGGCCGTGATTTACGAAGGAACAGCGACTCTCCAATCTTCCTAAGTTGAATTCCCACATATACAGCGGAGCCACGAGAATGAAACCCAACCATGAAAACATATTCTGTCTTTTTCTCCTCGCTCAAGTCACTTGATTGGTTGTTCTTCAGAGGAATTCGATGATAAAATATGTCCTGTATTTGAATCCCTCTGTTCGTGAGGACAAACTGGGGGTTATGGGAGGTAGATGGTCTCCAGACACAAATATGCTCACAATGGGCGAAAGCCAGGGGAGATGAGGCAAGTACGCTACAATGCCCATCCTGAACCTCTTCCGGTGTTGGATTCCAAGCAAATATTGTGATATCGTTGTTGCGCTTGATGACCTCCTCTTGAAGCCGACGGAAAGCCATTTTCCCCTCCCCGTATATAAGTGGCATATGTACCTCGAGGATCCCGAGCAGAGAATATGCCGCATCTTCAACACGGGTCGTCGTTCTTCGCGAAGCCCAGGATAGTCTCTGGGCTACCGAATATTCGGAACTTTGATGAATTCCCAGTAGCAGGTCCTCCGGAATCCGTGTAGCTGCCGCGAGCTCGTCGCTGTTGTGAGACTTCTGGCCACACAGCGTCCACTTGCTATCGTAGAATTCAACCCTCTTCGGCGCAATCAGCTCCTGCAGGGTCCATCCTCGGGTAATCCACCGGGAAAATCGGATTCCAGTGCCGAAGTCGACTCCTGATTCCATGTCAGCGAGGTATACCACGCAGACCACGGCCCTTTGGTACCACTGGAACATGGAGTTGATGCTCTCAGTCAGTTCGGCACTGCTGCTTTTGTCAATGCAACACGTGTCCACCCAGACATAGTCTATAGCCTTCGCGCGGGCCAGTCGACAGGTCTCTGCGATTTTAGCGTAACCAGACTTGCCCGAGTGTAGATGTGGTTGCAGCATATCCCGAAAGGTAACCTCTTTATCCCCCCAGGTGTGTGATAATACTAAATAGGCAGGAGGCGGCTTCTCGAAGAAATTTTCGAAGCGCAGAGTATTGGCGTTGATGAGTCGCATATTGGGTAGGTTTCTTGGGGAGGTGGATGGTAGCCACGAAAGGGATGTAGGTACCAAATCGAGGCTCACAAGCATCTGAGGTCAAGTCAACTCCTAATATGGAGTAAATCAGCACGCGTTTAGCCCCGCATTCGGGCGTGGCTGGGGCTGTGTGCCTAATTGTCATAGGCAAATCGATAGGCACACCATTGTTGACGATATCCGTTACAGTATTGGGTATGGAGAGGCTGTGTCAATGCTGTGCATCCCGAAATCAATATTGAGGCATATGTATCTAGCCCAATTCCCTCAGGTTGAGTGCGTGGTTTCATGGTTCGTGGCGCGATACTGGGGAGCTACCTGGGCTGTAGGATGGAGCACTTCACCATCCGCGACAGAAAGGTCATGGGCAGCAGGAGCCCTGCATGGGAACCAGAAAGGAACAACATCAAGCCCGCGGTCCCACGAGTTGCCGCGGCGCGGGTTCCAAGTTGAGATGCCAAGTATTAGTACCTTCAACCACATGAAGCTTTCCGACACGCGTGGCTCCCATGATTTCCTTCAAGAAAGTATCGTGACGGGTTGGGATTTCCTGCCAGTCTTTACGGAACAAGTCTATCAAACTATACCGACTTTGTGCTTTACTGTCCCGACTCATATTACTCATGGGAGCATCGAGCATTTACTTTCCAAGGATGCACAGGTGAGCTCTCTACTTCCAGACGCCTGTTAGCCTTGCACGCCTTGTCGACTGTATGCCTTGGTTCTTAGGACCCAAAATCTGATGAGGGGCAATCGGGTAGCAACTTTGTCAATAGAATCTTACATTTACACATCAGTTTAATCACGGTGCTGGATTCCCTACGACCGGTTTATCAACATCCGCCATGCCTCAAGACCAAGGCATATTATCTAACAATGATACCGAGCCGCCTGAACTGCCATGCACATTATGTGAGGGTTCAACCCCTCCCAGCCCCAAGCTATGCCACGGGTGCCAGTCTTGGAACGACCTCACTCACCTCCAGATCTGCGATGAGCCCAGTTACCTGAAGCTAGACGCTTATCTTTTCATGAACCGCGGGTCTCAAGGGCCGAAAGGCGTCTTTCCACACAAATTCCACGACATAACATACCAGGACCTAAGTGTCTTCGAACGACGTCGACACTGCTTGCTATGCCAACTCGTTGGCAACTCAGTCCAGCAGTTCGGTCAGCAGAATATTTTAGATGCCTCGAAATCTGTCCTAGAGTTTGGTCTGTGGAGACCTTTTCTGATGAGGCATGTTGCACCGACAGCTTACATAAATTCATCAACGCCCGCAACAGACAAAACGGAACAGAATACGCTTACAAGTCAAATTTGCATCTTACCTGGTGTCGTCTTATCTAAGAATAATGGGACTCCTTTATTCACACCCCTTGTCCTCAAGCTGGTGCTTTATTACCGCCACGACGGCTATGATCTTCAGCATATCGAAAGATGGACTCCAAATCCCATTTCACTCCCCAGCCTGGCCGCTTGGCTAGATGACTGCAGACACAACCACGGAGACAAATGCAATGACCTTTTGTTACCCATGGTCGCGCCACCAAGCCTGCGACTCATAGACACACAACTCAACAAAATTGTCCAATGGACCACACCCGACGCAGACTATGTAGCACTGAGCTATTGTTGGACAGCAACTACCCCCACAACAACCCCGTTGGCGCCAGAAGATGACATCCAACTCCAACTAGACAACATCGAACGACTCTCTGAAGACAATGGCCTCGACATCAAAAGTCTTCCTCCTGTCCTTGCCGACGCAATCCAACTCTGCCGGGACATCAACAAACGCTACCTCTGGGTCGACAGGCTATGCATCATTCAAGACGACCCCAAAAGCAAGCACTCCCAAATCACCGCCATGGATCGTATCTACCACATGGCAGACCTCACCATCGTTGCCTTGAGTAGTAAGCCAGGCCTCCCAGGTGTATCCTCCCGACCCAAAGATACCACTCCCGACATCCTCTACGGACTCTGGGACGGCCCCTTTGAAAGCTCCATCGGTCTAGCTTACGGTCCGGCAGCTGACAGAGCAATCAAAAGCTCAAAATGGGATACAAGAGGCTGGACGTTTCAGGAACGGAAGCTGTCAAGACGATTGGTGTTTATCGATGACCAACGGGCTTACTTTAGCTGTTACAACGGAGCCAAATGGGAGCATGACACCCGTGTCGGGGCGGATACTGTCCATGACTCCTCTACCTCAGGACTGCAAGTCGAGCCGAGTTTTGTTGCCTATGCCTGTTGTGCCATTCCCTATTCTATGAGGGAGTTGTCGTTCAGGAGTGATATCCTCCTTGCTTTTGCCGGGGTGGGGAATGTACTTTCTTCAAGAATGGGGACGGAGATGCTCTACGGTATTCCGGAACGATATCTCCTTCAGGGGTTGCTTTGGAGGTCTGATAACTTCATCGTTGGGAGGGATGAAAGCTTGGGGATTCCAAGCTGGAGCTGGGCAAGCTGGGATGGAATAGTCGATTACGGTCCTGGTTTTAGAGCTACCTTTGGGGTGAGGGGGTCAACTGGCAGTGGCACGACGCCAAATTTGTATGGGCCGGGGCTGAGGTACTTTAGGGGATATTACCCTTCGGATGTGGGGAATTTAGTTACGTTTTGGTATTCTGACAGAGCGAACGGGGTGAGAAAGGTGGTGGAGAATAGGAGCTGGTTTGGATTTGATTATATGGACGATGATGAGTTTGGTGACTATTTGGTAGAGGAGTGGATGAGGGAGGAGAGGCTGGCGGAGAATGAGGAGTGGGAGCCGAGGGCGCATTCGTGGAGAGGGTGTTGGCATAATCCTTGGAAGGCGCGACAATACGAGGGGATCAGTGATGAAGCGAGGGTAAAGGGGGAAAGGATCCCGGGGTCACTAGTGTTTACCACGACTTGCGCGTCTCTGTGGCTCTACCCGGCAGAGCAAACACTGTTCAACACGCCTGCGACGGCTGTCTGCTTTGACATGATGACCTCCGCCCCGAAGCCTGACACAGATATCGACAAGCACCCATTTGTTGGGAGAACAATGCTCATGGAGAAGCAGTGGGCTGAGCGCATATTTGACGATCCAAGCAGGACATACCGCGTCGTGGTAATCGGGGCTGGGGTGGCGTGGGATGTTCGGAGCCACGGTCAACCTGGGTGGAAAGATTTCGCGCCGGGAGCTCCTTGGGGACTCTGTGTCTTGATCACAGAAGAAAGATATGGGATACTGTACCGTCTAGCCAGTGGGGTCGTCGACCTCATTGCTTGGACAGATTTGAGACCGTCGTGGGAATCAGTTGTGCTTGCATGAGGAGGGGCAGTAGGATGACCCTAACCCTTCATGCTACCCCTTTTGTGGATGCCATCACACTTTTCTGTCATGAAACAGGACCATTTTCGAGGACAACCGATTGGAGATCCTATTCGGAGATCGGCACAGCAAACCAGACACGAAGTCGATCCTCAATGATCTGTGGGATTTCCAAAACCGTGATGCGGACCTGTGGCCGTCGATCGAGCTGTGATCTGCGAAGCACCACTAACAATTCCCGATGTTGGGAGCACAGCCACACGGCCACAAAGATGGCTCAACTGGGCGAGCTGGGAAAATTGTGGCAAAGTCCCACTTTGACAGCGGAGTGACGCCACAACTATCCCACATGCTGAGCCACATGTCAAAGAGAGGGTTGTGGCGCTCCTAGGTGATTGACTGATGTCACTCTAGCTGAACCTGTTTTTGAGATTAGAGGCTGGCGGACGGCACTGCTGGGAGGATTGCCGTATCCTGCACCGGAGTCCCGATGAACTGTTGGGATGGAAGGCAACTCATGCAGGAAAGGACCCTGAGATAGGCAGCATGATATCTTCTGCGAGGCGTGATGCTTCATGGCCTGCGGGGGTTTGATAGGGACTTGACTTAGTTGTAGGCACTTACTTATCGCTCCTCGGCTCTGAAATTTTTGAGTTTGCGTGAACAGACTCAATATGGCGGCAGGGGACCAGAATAGAAATCTGCGCTGCCCTGCGGAGACGCTAGCTTTGTTCATGATGGCTGGCTGGGTTCTGCGCTGTTCGGTGGCTCGTGTCTTCGTGTTTGAAGCATCAAATTTCACTGCTTGCATCAGTGACGAGACCGATGAAGGCGAGGTTGGCATGCGGTCCTAATACACGTATTCTGTCGGGCAGCGGTCTCCTTACCATCACAGGCCTTTCACAGCCTCAATTCTCAATCTCGCTACGACAGTCTGGGAATGATGAGGATTGGATGTTGTGCCGCTGATAAGCAATGCGACAATTCCCGTTGAAGTTAAAGTGGGAGGCCGCCGGCAGCCTCGTGTCTTTATGGCTTTCACATCAGGAATTGTTAGGATGATTAAGCCTCAAGCCTCATCAAAAGGGTCCCCATGTGGTTGGGTTGCATGTATGTCGTCGGCAGTGAGAGAAGTAAAAAGTGGAGTGTGGACTTACGATGAAAGAGATCTGGGGCTGTTGCTATTTTGGTTTCACTCGAAAGCGCCAAGAGCTGTGGCTAGTGAAGAGGTCTACCGATCTGCGGAAAAGAAGGGAGAGAAGGTTCCACAAGGCTGGGGGGAAATGGAGGTCGGTGGATCGGCGGCTTGGAGACTCCGACAAAGGAAAAACCCAGAAGTCGGTTGAAAACGACGTTTTTACACTCCCCGTGTCCGGTGCGGGAATGGGGGGAAGTTTTGTTCACCGAAGACGAGATTGTTTCGTTGTAAGCGCCCGGACGCTCGGTGGGTGGGAGGTCCGTTCACCGTCCGGTTTGCTGCCGGAGTTGAGACAAAGGGCTGTTGCTCTGGCCTGTTGTTCCGGTGATGCATTCTACAATATTGGTTATTTTTGTGGTGGCCAGAGTAATCATAGTCTTGATTCAATGTCTGCTGAATATGGGATGGAAAAGCCCATCTGCGAGGCGGTGTTTGGGCCGTCTATCGGCTGGCTTCTCAAGTCTTCGACAAGCGAGGCTTTGTTTGAAGCATACAACCCGGAGAGAGAATGGAGCTCAAAACGGGGTGATGGGGCCGGCGGTTGTCGCATTAAACTCCGCATTGGGCGTTTTCGTTTTGCAAACGAGGCCGTTGAGGTTCTTGTGCGAAATCAACAGGCTCGGAATTATCAGGGGTTGGGAGCGCGGAGTATCACATCTAATGGGTCCCAGCCAGTGGAGGATTCTCCACGAGTTTGGGTGGGATGCACTGTTGCACATGGTTAGTCATGCTGTCAAAGTTTCAGAGTGCTCTTCGCAACAACGTGAATGTCGAATGGACAGCAAAGAATCTGTGAGGCTGTGCAGATGCTTGTTGACCAACGGGATTGCACATTTCTGAGTTGATGCCTGCACTGCCCGGATGGCGACCCGCTGTTTCTGGTCTTTGGGACCCCATCGGCTTGAAATCTGCTTGTGTCCGACATGTCCGTCCACCCACCGACCGACAGAACTGGACGGTGCTATCCCGTAGGTATGTAGGCAGACAAACAATTGATAGAGCTGCCTCTGCACAATTGTGCAATGAGCTGAGAATGAGATTGAAAGATAGCGAGGAGAGTTCCCTGCATCTGGGTAGTCGTCATGAAGGCACTGCCAACGTCAACTTGTGCAGCGAGTAGTCAAGGCATCGACTTTGGGACCCTTTGCACACGGTCAGCAAGCTGTCCTTCTTCCCAAAGGAGCAGTCGGCTTCGTCACCCTCAGACCGCAGCCACAGGGGAGAGTAAGAGAAGGAATCTGGCCGAGGTACTTTGGGCGTCGGGCGATTGCTGGCACAAAACAAAGTACCAGCTGTTAGCGGGGCTGTTCGGCCAATTGGGTGAGGGTTGCTCTGGGCATTGGGATTACGCGTCCCCCCCTCACAAAGCGAACACAATCCCTGTCAGTCTGCATTGGTTCGTCCAACCAGACCCACTCCCTGCAACGGGATGCCAAGCGCCCTGATTGCCCAAACTGCTGGCCTTCCCAGGCACCCGTAGACTGAAAATCCCCCCAACTCCCGCACCCGCACCCCTTCACTCCCAACCTGCTCCGGCTGCATTTTTACAACTACAACAAACCACCTGCCTGCTACCTTACAAAACACGCAACTCTCGACGACGACAACGACGCCGACCACTCGACTCCTTCCACGTCATCTCTGTCGACCGAGTTTATTGATCAGTCAGTCAGTCAGTCACTGACCTGATCGCTCCTGTTTCCCCTGGGGGGCACGACATGTCCGGGCCTATGTCAACGAGCCCGGCTGCGACGCAGCCTGGGTTGATTGATACCCTCGATTCTTTTGTCGACTTCTCCGACTACGACAGCAACAACCTCTACCAGTCGCCCTCTCTTTCCCCTGCGGGTTCAAACAAGGGCGTATTTACGCGACCGATCAAGGCCGAGACAACAACGGCAAACACCCTTCTCCAGACCAACCAGACGCTAAGCGGGCCCAGCCACCAGTACGACCTCTACAAACAACAAACAGGCATTGTTCCCGGAGCCATCGCAACAACATTTTCACTCAATCAGCCCAACGCGCACCTTCAAGGATTCAATAACGGATTTGGGGGCTTTGATTATCTCAACATGGGGACTGCTGATGAGCTGTTCGATTTCAACACGGCGCCGTCGCAGGGGTCGATGACGTCGCCCGAGTTGGAATCCATGGACTTTGACTCACCATCGTCGGACCCGACTTTCTTTTTCGACTCGACCATCAACCCAAGCAATATTGGTGGACAGGAGCCCTCTGGGCTGTCCTCACCACCGCCCCAGGTGTTTCAGCCTGGTCGTGTTTGGCCCGGCATGCATCAGCAAGCTGCCCTGGCTAAGCAGCAGCAGCAGCAGCAGCAGCAAAGACAGCGTGCACAGGCTCAACAGCAACAGCAAACCAAGCCCGCGCCAAAGGGCAAATCACCGCAGGCCAGCGACCCGATCGTTGAGCAAAAAATTACTCAGCTTCTCAACTCGATGCGCGCCAAGACTTCCGAAGAGCCTTCTCAAAACAATGCCGTTCTCAATATTCCCCGCCCAAAGAAGGACGAGGATGACATGGATGAGGATGAGAGACTGCTCGCCAGTGAAGAGGGCAAGAAGCTCAGCAGCAAGGAAAGACGACAGCTCAGGAACAAGGTGTCTGCCCGTGCATTCAGATCAAGGAGAAAGGGTAAGTGCATCACCAGCTTTTCCGTCAGACGCATTACTAATACAATCACAGAATACATCACCCAGCTTGAGGCCGAAATTGCCAACAAGGTCACCGAGAATGGTGATCTTCGTGCCCAGAATCGCGCCCTGGTTGATGAGAATAAGCGTCTCACCGACCTCACTCGCATGCTTCTTGGCTCTCCCTCCTTTTCGGATTTTCTTAACCAATTGAGTACCAACCCTCAGATGGTTCCCCAATCCCAATCTCGACCTCAGCCTCAGCAGACCCCTCAGCCAGAGCAGCAACGTCAGTTGCCCAAGGATATCAACCCCTATGCTGCCCAACAGCAGCTCCATAACCAGCAAATTGGCCTTGCCATGGTTCCCGAGCAGGTTGACTTCTCTCTGGTGAACATGGAGCCCAGCGATGGCTTCTCGTACCAGCCACAGGTCTTCGCCGTTCTCGAGACGCCCGAGCCCATCTTCGATGCCAACCTTCTCTCTGGCAAGACCAGCAACTTTGTCGGCCAACAGTTTGACTTGGATGATGATGAGAAGGATATGCCCGTCATCGAGCAGGCGCCCGTCCTCGCTGAGCCGAAGAAGCAGGAGCCCGCCCCTATCGATGAGGAATTTGAGAGCAACCCCGACTTCGTCCTCTATCATGATTCTCCTGCTCCCACCGAGCCGGTAACCAGCCCGGTGGAGCTCGACATTGAGGCCCTCTCCCAGTCCCAAGTTGACATCTTTGGTGGAATCGAACCTGAGAAGGCACTCGCTCGGTACAAACTGGTGAACTCTACCGAGGAAGAAGCGACTGCGGACAGGGCTGTGGCAAGGATACAACGGCTCACCACAAAGCTGGACGGCATTGCGTCGAGGTTAGAAATGTTGGGTGTCGGCTTGTAGCCGCCATCATGACATTGCTACCTGAGCTCTCGTAGATTACTTTTCTTTGTGTATATCATTTCTGGGTCTCGAAAGGATTTCCATATATTCTTTTATTTGTTTGAGGTTGATGAGAGCTCATCACGGGCGTTTGAAAGGAGCGGGCGGTTATCCTTGGTTTTGGGACATGGTCTTGCTGTTTTGTTACAGGGACATCACCTTACACAAGCCAAAAATGGCGACTTGCGGTTTTCTTTTCTCATTTGGAAGAAAGATCAGGAGTATGATGATTTGACGATAGCGGGGTTATTGGGAGAGTATTGGGAAGCTCCACTTGCGAGGAAAGAAAGCGAAGAATTGGACGGGGGGGCCTACGGATTGAAGATATCTGGTACCGGCTTTTTTTTGGAAGATTACTAGGGATAAGGACCAATGTAACTGAACGCACTGTACACTAGGTATGTGTGCCTCAACTCCGTTAATTTACAAGTCATCCAATTTTATGCTTCCGTCATGGTGTGTAAAACTGCTTCTTGCTCTGTTTGGGGATCATTCACGCTGTTAAAAGAGTTCTGTAGTTTCTGTCAACTCTTGCTCTCGATACTTAACAATCGGCGCCCAACTTCTACACAATGCAGACAGTGCTCGACCACGGCCCTTTCAACATAAATCAGCTCTTCTGTCTTTACAATTTCGACTGTCAAAAGCGGACAGCCCATCCACCACCACCACCCCTACTGCTTGTCCAGTGCCTGGGTGATCTCAGTCCGCAATTGCCACAGCAGCAACACGGCCAGTCCAGTTTCCCAGGGCAAAAAGGGGGGAGGGGGGTTGGAAAGGAGCTCTATTGAGATTTGTGAAGCAAGGGGTCTGTCTTTGTTGATGGAAAACATGGCCTAACATTGTGAACAAGTCAAAAAAGTCACGACCAAACAACAACATGGTGACGATGAAGTGCCGCTATGAGAAGAAGCCCGTCTGTGGCAACAACTGCGCCTGCAAAAAGTCGGGGAATGGTTACGGGGTGGGGTTGCGGTTGTTATGCCCATCTTGTTGATGGAGTCCCTGGGCGACTGTAATGTCGGAACCCGTTTACGAAGTCCTCCTCTGCGGAGAGGCAGAGACAGTTATGGAGAGGCTGTTGCTTTGCTGGGTGGGTGGTTAAGGATAAGAACCGGAAAGAGGTGGGTGGGGTGGCTGCAGAGAAGATGTTTTGAGATGGTGTTGAATGCCACTGTACTCGGGCGGTATGTTCCTGGGGCTAGGGAGCGGTTTGATGCCTGGGATGGGGGAAAGATGGGCGACAGACGGGTTGGTGATCTGGAGAGGGTGGAGATGAGGCGGACGTTGTTGCTGGTTGCGGTGATTGGATTGGAGGCGCCGTAGCATCCGGAAGGGTTTTCTGGGAAGTTTTCATTCTGTAAGTAGTCGCCGGGGTAGGTGGAGTTTGAGCTGGGCTATTGTGTTGTTTGCGGGGATGGCATTTAAGTGAATGGGAGGATGCGTCGTATGATGACAGGATGCTTTTTAAAAGTGTGAATCTCGCACTTGGAGCTTTCGGGAGTGGCATGAGAGACAAGGAGGGTATACCGTGAAATTGGAAGATCCCAGGGAGATACCGGGGAGATCATGAGATAGGTTTTGGTCTGCAAACGTACAGGTTTGGTTTTGACCGATTTGGATGATGCTGCCTTGAAAAATGCTGGCGGGAGTTCGTCGGGTTTGGAGCGAGCAGACAGCCAATACTATATCAAAAGCTGTGTAAGTAGTCTGAGACTTTGGCAAATATTCTAGGAAAATTGAATATGCAATCATGGTGGCATCTCCAGACTTTGAGGTCGACCATGATGGTATACTCCCGTAGAGTTCATGGATCATTGGACGAACGCCTGCAGGTCGGCCCCGCATTAGTTTGGGGGGAGCCCCACTAAAAAGTGTCCGATAAGCCTGCGATAAGGAAATTCGCGGTGCTGGTCTGCCAGCAGCAGAGCAAAAAAATCTAGACTGACAGTCAACAATAACCCGCCCAACACCCCCCAAATCAACCGCCCATTATCGCCAGCGCCGTCGCTGTCGCCTTGGGAAAAGATGCCTAAAAGAAAAGTTGCCGCGCTCGAAAAGGTCGAGGCTGACCTGGTTAGTTTGCAGTACAAGATCCGAAGAGATCCCAGGTGCGCATTTCCACAGCCGCTTTCGCCCTTCTTCTACCCCATTGATCGCTAACTTTAAGGTTTCGCATTCAATAGGTCTTATGCCCAAGAATTCTATGACCAATGGCTCGCCTACGACGCCCAGCGCCAAATATTCGTCTCCTCTCCCGCGACGGCCTCTAATGAAGACGTCAAGAAGTTCCACGACCTGGTCGACCTTGTTGCGCACGTCGCGAACCTGTACCCCGAGATTACCGCCCCGTTTCCCGATCATCTGAAGGAATTGCTCAATCAGCATCATGCGGTTCTCGACAAGGAACTCAGGGAGAAGATTGTGGGCAGTCTGGTACTGCTGAAGAGAAAGGACGTGATCGACTCGACGAGCCTTTTGACGACGCTATTTCCTATCTTGATCAATACACCAAGCAAGACGCTCAGATCTTTGTTGTACACCAAGATCATCAGTGACTTGAGGGAGGCGAACAGCAAGAGCACGAACCACAAGTTGAACAGGACGATTCAGACGGTACTGCACAATCTGGTCACCTCTGACAAGACCTCGACAAAGGGAATGTGGGCTTGCCGTATCACGAGGGAATTGTGGAGGAGACAGGTCTGGACAGATGCGCGACCAGTAGACGTGATGAAGGAGGCCTGTTTGAGCGACAACGAGAAGGTTGTGGTTGGCGGCGTGAGATTCTTCTTGGGCGGTGACAAGGAGAGAGAGGAGGCTCTGGAGGATGATGCCAGTGATGATGATATCGATCTCAAGAAGGTCAAGCATCAGGGGACGATTAATAAGAAAACCAAGAAGAGGTCGAAGCAGTACGAGAAGGCTATCGAAAAGATCAAGAAGTACGTTTTGACAGGTCAAGAGAAGCAAAGGAAGGCATTGGCTGACACAATGATAATAGGCAAGAGAAGAAGAAGCACGCGCCACACCCGCTCAACTTCTCGGCGCTACATCTTATCCACGACCCTCAAGGCTTCGCTGAAAAGCTCTTCCAGAAGCACCTCCAGAACACCAAAAACAAGTTCTCTCTCGAGAACAAGCTTCTTGTCCTTCAGCTTGTGACCCGGTTGGTCGGTCTGCACAAGCTGACTATTATCTCGCTCTACTCCTGGTTCGTCAAGTATTTGTCACCCAAGCAGACCAACGTTACCTCCTTCCTGGCTTCCCTGGCCCAGGCAACGCACAATCTTGTTCCTCCTGATGTCATCGAGCCATTAATTGTAAAGATTGCCAACGAGTTTGTTTCCGAAGCTTCAGCAGTCGAGGTGTGCGCAGCAGGTATCAACGCCATCAGAGAAGTGGCACTGCGCCAGCCGCTGTGCATGAATGACACGCTTCTCCAGGATCTGGTCATGTACCAGAAGAGTAAGGACAAGGGTGTTGTCATGGCTGCCAAGGGTCTGCAATCGCTTTACAGAGAAGTGTACCCCGAGCTTCTGCAGAAGAAGTTCCGTGGTAAGCAGGCCACCATGGGCTTGAGATCAGGCGAGATCAAGCTGCGCAAGTTTGGCGAGGAAGAGGAGGGTGGAATCGAGGGTCTTGAGCTGTTATCCCGGTACAAGGAGGAGCAGAAGAAGAAGAAGGCCGCCGAGGAGGAGGAGGACGAGAATGGAGAGAAGAAGGAAAAGAAGGACGACGATGAAGAAGACGACGGGTTCAATTCTGACGAGTGGGAGATCGGCTCTACTGACAGCGAGTCCTCTGGCGGCTGGATCGATGTCAGCAGCGACGAGGAAGACGACGGTCCCGTCAAGAAGAAGGCTAGGAAGCACAAGGGCGACGATGATGGCGAAGCACCCGATCTTGTCGACACAGAAAAGGAAGATCCAGCGGTCGAGGCTGAAAGGATAGCCAAGCTCGCCACGACTACCATCTTGACTCCCGCTGATCTCGCCAAGCTGCAAGAACTCCGCCGCGAGGCCAAACTGGACAAGATGCTCGGCACCACGCAGTCCAAGCGCAAGAAGGAGCTGATTGCGAAGCATATTGAGGATGGTGTCACAGCTGAGGACATTGAGTTACCGGCTATGCTAGGCAAGAAGTCGACCAAGGAGGAGAGAGTGGCTCTGGCGAGAGAAGGTAAACCAGGTAGAGAGGAGCACAAGTCTACCCAGGCCATCAGGAAGAGCAAGAAGGAGGCCGAGGGCAAGAGTACGACCAACAAAGAGAAGGCCAGAAAGAAGAACTTCTTGATGACGATTGGCAAGGCGAGAGCGAAGAATAAGAGAAGTTTGGTCGAGACGAAGAAGGCCTTGACGAACCATATTGCCAAGAGTAAGCAGGGAGGAAGAAGAAGGAACGGTGTTTAATGTGTGGATCATCTAGTGGGTCGGGGTTGGGGTGGGAAAATATCAGGCATCTGCACGTTCTGTATCAGGATTTGTCGCATCATGACCAGTGTGTGTGCCCATCTGTGTTGTGAGAATTGTACAGCGAGTGTTTAGTTGCTAGGTCAATCTTTGCGTATATCTGTTGTCAAATAGCCGAAGACTACTCCAAAGTAAAAAAGAAAAAAAGAAAATTGAGTCGCTTACAGACGGACTCGAACCCCTGACCCACAGCGAAGGCCGTGTTGCTCTCAATCATCCCAACCTCGAAAGATTGGTCCCGAGTTTCAACACAAGCGGAAGCATTTCCAATTACACCACAGAGTAGGTTATGAGAAAGTATCTTTCGATAATCGTTACTTCGCTGAAAGCAGTTCACCAGAACGGCACTTATAACCCCAGGAAGAGTCGCCACGCTCTAACAACCACCATTCCCTCCTTATTTTCTTGCCGACCAAGAACCTACCTACTCACCCCTCTCCTCCTTCCCCTCCTCCTTCTCCTCCTGCTCCTCCTCCTGCTCCTTAATACTCACGAAAAGATTCGACACCCCCCCACACCGATAACAAGGCTCGAACTCATCCCCCCAACACACGTTGCACCTCTTATAATGCCATCCATCCCCCGCACTCGACACAATGACGGATCTTGCTCTTCTCCCCCCACTCCATCCTGCAAAACGAAAACATCAGCCCCCACACCACCTTCTCCCTCGCCCTGTCCCCCTCGGCAGCAGCAGCCAAAATCAACATCCTCCCCACCTTGACCCTCTCCAGGTAATCCTCGTCTTACAACCCCTCGACCAGAGGGGATTAAAAAAAAATAGATAGATGATGAGTAAAAATAAGAAAGAGGCTGCTCTAGGGTTGGCTCAGGTCGAAATATCCAGAAGAAGGTAGCTGCACCGCTTAGCGCAATGACAGGTTTATGAGTTGTCGGGTTTCTACTCCCTATGATTTGGCCCCCGGAACTAGTAATTCCGGTCCGACCAATAAAAGGGGCCACAGGACCTCCCTAGATGTGACGATCCCCTGTCCAGAACCTCTGAAAGGGATACCGGTTGAAGGCGAACTTCTAGATAATGGATCGGTGCAGCTAAACAGTGCACAA
>MU866308.1:0-51704 GCA_033296915.1 Triangularia setosa | reverse complement strand
TGTTCGTCCATATTGGTGATATTGGCAGGGGTGATGTTTTTGGTCTGCAACTGGTGGCCCAGACGGTTGAAGAAATCCTCGTATCGCTCCTTAGTGGAACCGCGAACTCGAGCTCTCTCCAATAGTACACTTTGCTTTCGTTTTGACTCGATCGTGGCGCGAAAGAAAGCGATCTACCCAACGGTGACTGATAGGGGTGAAATCTCCACCCTGGGCGAGTATTTCTTGCGCCATTTTGGAGATCTCTGCTTTGCTGGGGGCGCGGCCAGCGGCTTCCTGATTGAGGTACCACTCTACCAAGAAGGTCTCCTGTGTAGGGAGAGCTTTCTGGCAGTTATTTTGCTGGCGGCCTTGGTGGTAGAACCGTGAAGGCGATCACTGAGCGTGGATGGTGGGATTCCGTACAGCTCTGCCGCCTTGCGCTGAGACTTGCCATTGTTGACCTCATTGATTGCTGACTAAATATTCTGCTCACGCACAGTAGCTATCTCGAATTTGGTGTTGTTTGAAGCAAAACTGAAGGAATGGTGGTGGTTGGAATTGAGTGTTGTCATTTGGGTATGCCGATCGCAATGTCCAGTTGTGGGGTAATCCGGTTGTGGGTTCACGCCGTCTAGACTACTAACGTAAGAGTACCTAACCTCGGGATGTGAAACAGGGTTGAATGAGGAAGTGAATCAACACGGGAGCATCGTGAACCCATAAGTCCAGTTATGACAGTTATCGAAGAAATTAGAACCACTTCCCTTATCTTGCAAATTCTTAGACCCAAAGTAGTGCCGTGCCTGGTCTTTATGATGGGAGCCGTACCTCCAGCTTGGAAAGCACCCGCAAAGCCAACCTGTATATTCTTCTCCGTCATAGAGGCGAAGAAGGCCCCGCAGAAGGCACAGAGGAACTCCAATCTGCTGATGTGTGTGATATTCATCCACATCAACTGCTCAATCTGGCAGGTATGCGCCTTCTTCAACGGCGCAAAACAACCAACATCCAATGGCTGAAGTAGGTGAGATAGTCCAACCCAGAGCATTCACTCCCTGAATAACTGTAGCCCACTCAAGATTGCCAGGCTGGACCTGTTTAGCCTTGCCACGACCATCAGAAATTGTAACTACCATGATGGCGATAATCATGCCCATCATAAACCCAGTTTCGTCGAAGTTGTATGAATCATCGTCGAGGATGCCGTATTTAACCTTGATATTGTATACAAGGGCAACCCACTCGCGAATAACCTTTGGATCTTCGCATTTGGCCCTCTGGTAGTCATATCTACGCATAAAACGCATCCGAAGTTCTGGCTGGCGTTTGACGAAGTTGTGAGCCCATCGTATACCAACAGGGGACGCGTCACGTTCGCGCAGCAATCGGTTGGCCATATCTTCCACGTAGCAAAGCCAAGGATGGAATACGCGTGTAAATAGCTCAATAATGTATTGAACAATCTTTTTCTCTTCTAAATCGGTAAGCTTGCGTCAGTTGGCTGGCATATCGCGCTGTGCAGGGCGACCGGCGAGTCGATTACGAAGGGTATCCTTATTGACAGTGTAGATCTTTGCTTCGGCTCGGTTGCTAAGCTTTGAGTTTCTTTGAATAGCGCCGAGTGCTAGCTGTATCTTTGCTTCGTACGAAGCAGTTTCCATGGTTGGTGGTGGAGGAATTTGGTGTTTTGTGCAGAGGAGGTGCGTCGCGTCAGAAAGTGGCTAACTCGCTTGTCTGGCTGACCCGCTTACCACGCACGTTACCTTTTGGCTAAACCAAACCGTTATTCAGAAGCAGCCTTCAACCCAGTATCCTTTTCAGAGGTTCTGATCAGGGGTTCGTCACAGACGGCTATCTTTAAAGACCTAAAAAAATTTATTCAAGGCTTATTCACTACCTTTAAAGCTTATTGACTATCTTTTACAGTCTTAATCTTCAGTGGCAGTCTCTATTTCTTTTGTCCATGACGTTAATCACCTACTCCTCATCCTCTTCATTGCCCTATCGCCATCTTCGTCTTTATCTTCACAGTCACCCTCTTCCTCATCATCCCCCTCACTACCTTCTTCGTCGTCATCACCCTCACCTTTCCACGCAAATTCCTTTCCGGGTCCGCCAAAGTTCGCCTCAAGCTGAACCAGACCGCTGAGCCCAACAATTGGAAAGAGCCTGCCGGAGACACCGCCATCTTCATCATACACCCCGACCTTGACCCCATTCTTCGTCGCCCACATTTCTCTCGAAGCCAGATCAACACCCACACCAATGATATCCCCCACCCCCCCATACGGAGTGAAGAAACTGCTCCCGGAGCCATCAGAAGCGTAAATTTCCCCATGGCGTGAGTTGTAAGCCCAAGATTTAGCATCCGGGTTCGGGTCATCCTCCGTGACGGTGTCACCAGGAAACTTAACCCCCGCCCCTCCAACCGAGCTGAACCCGAGCGCGATCAATGCCTTTGACGGCTTGGGGCCTGCGGGGCTGAATGTAAACTCCGCCTCGGTAGCGGTAGGAGGCGGCTGGATGGTGATCTCGTAGTAGTACCGATCCAAACCCGGTGGAAGGGGCTTGTCGGCCGAGATTGAGACCTTTTTTGCGGATGAGTGTCTAACCGTGATGCTGCCGTCGTCCCCTTGTACGCTCCTTGCGCCGATAACTGTTGCCCCGGGAAGGGAAGTTGACCACCGAGAAGGCAGGTTCTTGACCCAGGTGTTTTGTTGTTGAAGGAACTCCTCTGCTTCTTCGCTGCCCGAATTCCGCACTAACTCGATGGGCCTCCACCCGAATTTGTCTGGGCGGCTGAAGTCTGCGTTCAGGGCCCAGAGCTGCCTGAGGAGGTTTACGCTGCCGTTAGCAGCGCAGATGGCGATGAGCTCGGCGTCTTGGATGGCGGCGGAGGGGTCGGCGTCGATGAGCAGGGAGATGGTTTTCTCATAGGCGGAGGTGTTGACTACGGCCCATTGCTCGTACGCGAGGACGAGAGCGGTTCGAGATTTGGTATCCCTGATGGAGGCATCCGCCTTCGCCTCAAGCAACAAGCGCACGCACTCGACATGCCCGCCTAGGGCGGCACGGTGCAAGGCTGCCATGCCTTTCTTTGCGTCTTTAGCGTCGATAGTCAGAGCTGCGGTGTCGTTGCGCTCCGTAGACACTTGGATCAGCTTTGAAACTATGTCATCAAACCCACGGGATGCTGCCTGTCGAAGTGCTGTTCTGCCACTGCGTCCTGACTTGTTCATGTCCGCGACGGGAACCTCGCGCTGGACGAGGGTGTCCAGGATCACGGACGCCGTCTTGTGGTTCCCTTCGTTCCTCCCCAGCAGGGCAATGAAGAAGGGTGTCCAGCCGTGGACATCGACAATGTTTACGTCGCAGCCGTGTTCAATCAGCAATTGCGCAATCTCTATCGCTCCTCTCCGGCATGCCAAGTGTAAGGAAGTTCTCTTGAGGGTGTCGGTGAATTCGGGGTCAGCGCCATGCTCCAGTAGCAAGCGGGCAGCGTCGATGTGCCAGCTGGCAATGGCTTCTTGCAGCGCAGTTGTCCCCTGAACGTCTGTGTCATCGATTTCGACAACGCCTTCGCGGAGAAGAATCTCCATGTTCTTGACCTGGCCATGCGTGGCAAGCATCTGCAGGGGACGGGCTGATGTAAGATTCTCAGCGTTGATGTCGGCCTTGTGCTTGATGAAGGCAAGCAGAAGGTCCTCGGGTGCTTCGGCTCTGAAGGCAAGCAAGATGTGAAAAGCCGAAAGCCCTAGCACGGCTTCAGGTGTGTTGATGTCTGCACCATGCTCCAGCAGGATCTCCAGAACTGCTAGGTCAGTTCCCTCTCTGGCAAAGAGATGCAGTGGAGTCCAGCCATAGGGGTCATTCTTGATGCGAGGATCAGCGCCATGCTCAAGCAACAACCGGACGCCCTCGAGCTGCTGGTTTTTCCTGATCCAGTAGTGGAGAGCATTGAACCCCCATTTGCTTTTTGCGTTTGCGTCTGCGCCATTTTCGAGCAGCAGTCTCATCATCTCCAGTCTGTTTCCAGCTGAAGCTGCTACTTGGATCGGGGTGAATCCATTGGACACTTCGTTGACATCGGTACCACTCTGAAGTAGACGTTGAGCCCAGCTCGTCAGCCCAAGGTGCGCAGCAACATGCAGCGGCTTATGGAAACCGCTCGCAAGGGTGTATACGCGTTCCTCAGGAGGGTTGGAGGCTGGGAGATTCGTTTGCCAAGCGAAAAAGAGATCGGTGTTGGACGAAAAAGTGTCAAGCTCCGTCACCAACTCTGCCCACAAACTGCTGCTTGACCTCTCCTCTAGAGACATCAGCTCCTCAGCCTTACGAACATGGTATGCCCAGTTGAGGAGCTCGTATCGCATGTGCTGCGCGGGCTCATCCCCAGAGTCCGAGTCGCTGTCTTTCTCGGAGTCCATACCAAAGTCCTCGAGATCGAAGCGACTGGGGTCGATAATGTCTTCTTCGTCCTCCGAATTTTCCTCAGGCATCATCATTTTCTCAGTGAGCATCTGCTGCGGGGGCAAGGCCTCCATCTGCAAGTCCGGAACCTTGGACTCCAGAATGCCGACCAACCCGGTTCGTTTCTGGAACAGAGGGTGATTGAGATGTCGGAGACAGGCAAGGGCGAGCTGGACGTGCCCTTCATGAGCATCAATTTTCAGTACCTTATGCATGGCATCGCTGGCCTTGCACTTGGCGCAGAACTCGACGGGTGCCAGTTCGTCGTCCACTTCAGATGTTCCCTTGCTCGAGTTGCAGAAGAAATCCTCGATATCGTCAAGCTCGCCCAGTGGCGCGTGAACCATGAATCTGCCATCTACAAAGCTGAGTTTGAGAATGCCTTCGGATGCCTGCAAGAGCTGTTCCTTCTCCAGGCTTGAGATGTTCTCAAAGCCAAAGTTATCTTCAGCCTCGTCGGCAGCGGGCTCATCGATGAAGCTGATATATGTCCCATGAAAGTCATCCATGACTTCTCGCGCCGAAATTTGGTTGTCCTTGGCGAGTGTGACCCAAGTGAGGGCAGTCTTGAGAAGGCCGACGTAGTTAGGCTTGAGTGACCGTAGGGATTTGGAGTACACATCGCCCAGCCCGCCTGGAAGCTCTTGAAGTCGTTTGGATAGCGGACGCTGGAAGGGCTCCATCATGAAAGGAATCGCAGTCTTGACAAGGTAAGAGAACTTCGACTGTGCTTTGTCCAAGATAGCAACCGTGGCTTCCTCGCGTTCCTTGGCTGTGAGGCCTGGGATGTTGTCGAGCTCCTCGGCCAGGAACGCTCGTAGATCATCCCCATTTCGTTCAGCAACGTCAATAATCAGCTCGCTGGGGAAATCCTCATCATGCTGATAATCATTCTGGAACGTGGTCGGAGAGCTGCAACCAACAAGGATCAGAATGTGATACTTGACCAATTCGTCGGCTTGGGCTCGAAGAGAACGAAGTTCCCACAGCAGCTTCCGCTGGTGTTCTCCCTCAATGGTGGACTTGCTGATCCCGTCGACCACCACCACCACGTCTCTCTGCAAAAGACGGACCAGTTTGCAAAACCCTTCGACGAACTGCGGAAACTCAGACATGCGCTCCCTCTCGTGTGGCTGGGCGTTTTGCAAGTTTGCTTTGGCGGCTTTGAACACTGCACTACAGCTTTCCAGGAGACTAGCGTTCTTTGTATCCAAGGCCAACTCGTAAAGCTGAGAAAGCAGTGTGTGCAGAACTGTCTCGGATGTGATGGCTTGATCTTTGCCTTCCCTCGCGTCTGGGTTACAGGTAACATAGAGGTAGGCGGTATCAGGGTTCCACCCATCCTCCGAGTCGTCCTCGGCTTCATCACCCTGTCCCGGAAGAAACTGTCTGACGATCGATGCCACGACATATGACTTTCCAGTTCCTTCTTGGCCTGTGATACACAAAATCTCACACTCATCGGAGTCCTCCCAAGTCTCATACTGCTCCTCTTCAAAGACCCACTTGCAAGTACCCTCGGGCATCGCGACAAGCGCATCGATGGTGTCACCCAAGACTCTTCGGCACCCTTCCAGCGGCTGCAGCGCTTCCTGGTAAGCCTTGTAGTCGTCGAGGGCAAAGTCCCATGGAGACTTGCGCTTGGTATTGTTGGCCAGCTCGTCCATTCTCTGGGTGATCAAGTCGATCTGGTGATGGAAGGTTTCAAACTGCTTGATGGAGTCCGCGATATCGGCCACAACCGTGGAGACGCCCTCGAGTCGGGCAAGAGTCTTGTCTTGGAAGGCGCCTTGGCTGCCTTCAAGGATCTTCTTCTTGAGGGTTGCAATGGTCTCACGCTTTTCTTCAAACTTGCCCTGTATGTTGTCGAAGGCGTTAGTGATTCACACATAGGTGTACACGTTATGGACAAAAGAATAGCAACGGCGACTTCCAGGCAAGTGCATCAGAAGGCAATCAAGAAGGCAAAAAGATAGTAGCGAGGCCTCAAAAGATAGTAGTTAGGCCTCGAAAGATAGTTAAGAGGCGTTTAAAGAATATCAAATGCCTATTATACACTATGCTTGAGGCCTGTCATCTATCTTTTGATCCTGTATGATTATCTTCTTAGGCCTTTACTTCAAGTAGCAGCATCTCCTTTTTTTGTCCGCAACGTAAGCGCGTAATGGTGGTGGACATACCTTGGAAGAGCCGAAGAAGTCCTTGAGGCCGTGCTTGAGGCGGGCAAAGGACCCAGCCGTGATGTGGCGCTTCACGGCAAAGGAAAAGTCCAGAACGGCCACGTAGGTTTCCGTCACATCCTGGAAGAGCTTCTCAACCAGAGGGCTGGGCTTCCAATTTTTATTGCCGCGCTCATCGTAAAGTCGGTCATAATGGCGGACGATGATCATGATTTCACTGATGTCACTAAGGGCCGTACCAAAAAACTTGTACAGCTCATAATTGCTGTGGATCGCCGTCAAGGTGAGCTTGACGGCGTACCAAGCCAGTCCAACACTTTCAGGCGCGCCTATCGACCAATCCAATCCGTTAGCAAACCCGGCTCAAATTCTCTCACTCAAGATTACATATAGTTAAAACACAGGACAAAAGGGATGCTCAAAAGAACTGGACGTACCTTCGGTGAGGTAGTCGCCAGCTGTAATGAAGTTGTCGATATTCTCCATGATATTGGTGATCCACGACTCGGGAATCTCCACGTCAGCCGAGAGCTTCTTGCTGCCATACTTCTTGCCGGTAGCTGCCTGCAGCTCCTGGGCGGCAATCTTTGTCTCCTCGGGTGTGGCATTTTCACGAACGAATTCCTTCAGAAGCTCCACTTCCTTTGGGTCGGTATAGCGCTCCTGTTTCGACTTTTTGAAGCGGTCGAACGCCTCATCATACAGACTACGGTGAGCATGGAGACCCATGTTGACTCTGGCGTGCCAACGAAAGGACTTCGGCGTGAGAAAGGGATGGCTTCCGCGTGTGAGCGTTCCAATTATGAAGCTTGCACGAGAGTTATTAAGAGAGATCACAGGCAAAGCTGGGATGAAAGACTGGTAGGAAGTGTTGTGGCTAGGTGTAAGGGCGATGAAGGGGTCGGTGGAGATGAGTGAAGTCGAGACTAACGATGCTGTCGTGAGGAGGGGTAGACATGGGTTATCGCTGCTGGGGAAGACTCGTCGTCAGATTTTAAGTCTCCCAACCCCCATGTATTCATTCCATCCTGCATGGTCCCATCTCCATGACACGCTAAGGATGAAGCCGAGGGAGCGCAGGGTGGTAGCGGGGTAGCGAGCATCGTTCTGGGTGTCTTGGATAGATCAGCAAGAGAGACAAGATCAAGAGGGGCGATTCGCTCCTTGCTTCCATTGAGGTCCACTGAAGGTTGCTGGTCTCATGTCGTCGGGCAGTTACGCTAAGGCTAGGCTCTGGGGATCCTGGTGTTCCAAGCAATATTAGGTAAGCACCAACTGAACAATGCGGTCTGCTGATTGGTCAATTCTGGGGCTGGAGCTGGAGCTGCTGCCTTAACTCCGCATGTCAGATTTTGGGATCACAAAGTTCTGGTGTTTTCTCATTCACTTCTTATTGGCTTCTTGCTTGGGTTACGCGGCTTCTACATCCATACCTACCGACCGGCTCATGTTAATGGTACACTGACCGCCCGGACGCCAGCACCTGAGTAGGCCCGCTGGTGACTACTCACGATTGGGCGGACTGTCAATGATGTAGTCATATCACAACACGTCCCCTGGAGGTGCTCATGGATACCGACACTCGACCAATAGACTATACTCACTCACTTTTGCTTTTCCTTTCCAGCTGTAGGCTTCCTTTTTAGCATTGCAGTGCTCTTCATCGCGTGCCAATGTCCGAGAACACAAAGTCTTGCAGCGCACGAGTATAGTCAACCATAGAAGCATTGCTCGACAGATAGGTAGGTATGTATTTACATGGTTGTGGTGCCTCATGTTGAGCTAGCTTTGTAACTCAGCATTTCTCTTCTATCAGTGCCCTTCCCCCAATTTGTCATTTACTGCGACAAGAGCTGCACAATGGCGTTGTAGTTGGCCTTGGCATTGTAGTTGCTGTCAAAAAGGAGAGGGTTGCCCTGAGGACGCCACGAGTCGCCATCACGAACACCCCAGACGGTGATGGCAACGCACTTTGGCTCCTCCAAGCAACCGCGGGTGACGGCGACGTAGTCGTTGCTGTTGTTGTTCTGGATGTCGAGCTCGGTGACGGCGACTTCCTTGACGTTGGTGGCAGCGAGAACCTTGATGGTCTGGGCAAGACCATTACCCTGGCCGGACTGGAGATGGCCCTGAGTACCGATACCGTCAATGGGAATGCCCTGAGACAACCACTTGTTAACGTTTGCAACCATGCCGCGGGTGACTTTGGCGTAGTTGGGTTGGTCGAGGTTGTAGTCGTTGATGTAGAGCTTGGCTGAGGGGTCGGTCTCACGAGCGGCGTCAAAGGCAATCTTGACGAAGCTCTCGCCGAGGACACGAGAGAAAACGCTGTTGCGGAGCGAACCATCCTCGTTGAACATCTCGTTGATCACATCCTATTCGAGCCTTGTTAGCCCTTCTCCACGGTTTCTTGTTAGATGTCAAGGCAGAGTACGTACCCAGTGGTAGATCTTGCCCTTGTAGCGGCCACCGACAGTGCGGATGTGCTCCTGGATCACGCGCGTGAGCTGGTCCCGGTTGTTGATCTGGTTAACCCAGCCGGCGAGCTGAGAGTGCCAGACAAAGGTGTGGCCACGGATGGTCTTGTTGCGCTGGGTGGCCCAGTTGACGAGGTAGTCAGCCTGACCCCAGTTGTACTGCCCCTGGCGGGGATTGATGCTCTCCCACTTCATGCTGTTCTCGGGAGTGACCTGGCCGAAGTTGGCCTCGATGATGGCAGCGTTCTTTCCGGCCTGGAGACGGCCCTGGTCGGTGGCAGCACCATAGAATTCCTTACCCTTGGCCTTGAAGAGCTTGTCGATGCTCTGGGAGGCTTGACGGTGCTCAACGGTGGGAGCTGCCGACACCAATGGTGCCAACAGAAGCATAAGACTAGCCTTCATCTTGACGGTGGGTGAGACTCGACCGGGGATGACTAGGTGGTGTAGCTAAGCAAAAAGGGCCCTTGGATTTGGGAGGGCCAGCAGCCCCTATATACCCTGAGGTTTGATCTTTTGTTGGTCGGAATTATCCAGTCATCCCCACCCTTTGGGTCACACCCTTTCGATTCGACATATCCTCTTTTGAATACATGGTGTTTCTCGGCCTGAGGGAACTCATGAAAGCAAGTGGCCAAGACCGCATCGTGTGCTGTCCTCGGCCAGGCATGCTCCATCTGTCTCGGTGGTACCTGACGATCACAGGCCCGGCTCTCCTCGATCTTCACCCACGCTTCCCCCTTCCATACAACCAGGATTCCATCCGCACAGCAGCATAAAGCCCCGAAGTCAGTTTTGCGGGGCCCCACGACGCGATGCAACACGATGTTGGTCGGACATTTTTGGCTTCCCCAAACTCCCATCTTTAGCCGCCTTGCTGAACGGGACGGATAAAGGGGCCAAGTGCGGCTTTGTGCCCTTTTTGCCATATTTCAAACAATATTGACCCCTGCTGCCCGTGGACCCCAGAACCCCGTGCCAACTGCAAGATGCGCGCGAATGACGCTCCCCAGGAAATCCACGGCCGCTCCCCATTGGTGGCAAAATGCGGCGAAAGCCACGCGAACGACATCTGCCGGATGGGCGCCTCCGCGAACATCATCACAAGGGATCGCTGGGCAATAACTGACAGCAGCGGTTAAGTGCTCTCCGTTGCCCCCCAAAACCCTATGTTACACGTGGCTTATATTTCATTTGGCAACCCGCATCCTTTTTCTCCAACAACCCGCGTTTTGCCCAACAATGTTCGTCATCCTTCTGATCTCCATCATATAACCGCCAATTTCCAGACCGATCCCGATTCACCGGGATGCAACAGAGGCGAGAATCCCATGGAGGGTGCAGCGGAGGGGAGGGGAATACAGGATACTATTTTCTCTTGGCTGCTAAGTGATGTGCTTTACAGAGACTTGCTGTCCAGGAAATCGGGCAGCTTCAGGGACAAAACAATCCAAGAGACGGGAGTTTCAATCTAAACAAAGAGCATAATAATCTCGAGTTTGGCGGGCCCTTTATCTTCTAAAAGTAGAATTGGTGCCGGTTTCCC
This sequence comes from Triangularia setosa, assembly GCA_033296915.1. NCBI lineage: Eukaryota > Fungi > Ascomycota > Sordariomycetes > Sordariales > Podosporaceae > Triangularia > Triangularia setosa. Next base: position 41,049 of record MU866308.1, on the reverse strand, counting down.
GGGCGGTTTTGATCTGTCTTGAGTCCGGGTTACGAAACAAATTGGATATTGTACACGATAGCCTGCGGGATAGCAGAGCAATGATTTCCACGAAAATACCATCTTTGATTATGGCGTAAAAGGTCTCGGTAGGTCAAGTAAGATCGTGTCTATTGTCACAGACACCGCCGGAATAATGGGAATGGCTACCTCCCATCCAGTGTTCTGAGCTACTTGTTGTTACTATCATATGGCCGACTGTATCATCAAAACATTCTACATATTTCAGCTGTTAACTCCAGTTTTCTAGCCAACCAACTTCTAGCCTCGTCCATGGTCTAACCACTGAAGAACTACCCCAACACGACAGCTTACCTATCAGATCTTACAAGCCCACGATTCACATCACAGCGCTTGGATAAAATCCAGCTCATAACATAACATCTGGCATGGCTTATGAGCCGGTGCAAAAATGCTGCTACAGCTGGGCCCCTTCCAACAATATGACAGGGTCGCATGGTAACACCAAGTCACCAACAAAATATAGCGACCAGTGTCACGGTACCAGGTAGTGTGAGGGGAGCAACTCCAATGACCTGCTTGCTCAGCTCTCTTTACAGAACCGCGCCAATCATCCCACAAGGGACCTTCATACCCCGTTTTAGCAAGGCACATTGTGGCAACAAAGACTTGAGGTCGACAACGAGGTAAGGTACCTGCGATATCAGACTGTCTCTCAGCAGTTAGGGAAAATCCTTTCTCTTCGACCAAAAAAGTTGGATGCAATGACCAAGGGCTTAATGCGCCCCTAACAAGCGCCGTGCTACCTCCGCCACTCTATAGGTATTCTCATGTTTTCACATCCCATCTTTTACGTTCTTTTACTCCCTCTTTTCGTATTCAGTTAAAGATGAAGAAACAAGCAAGCAAATCTGAAGTGCTAGATAGGCCTGCGCTGCCGCGCCCAAGGAAGCAAAACAATCCACTCCAGAATTTCGGAAGCAAACAATATGCCGGACCCGCCGCGAGCACACTAAGAGATCTAACGAAAGTGAACAGAACCAGCCAGGATGAGCAATAGAGCCGCCCCAAGCGTGACGACTGATACACTGGCGTTTAGGCTGGCGATCGGTAAAAGTTGGAGTCTTTGATTGAGGGTGGGAGGATTGTTGGTGGTATTGCCTAACCTAAGGGCGTTGGACCTGGCACCAGGCCATTCAGATTGCTCGCAACCTGTCGTTGTCTTACAGAAGTGACGCTGGTAAAATCGGCCCATTCATACTCATCGGTCCCAGTAATCCCTGTACCGACCTTTTCAATATTTGCCTAGTTAGCCGAGCCTTCAGAGACGGTATCTTTGTGGGTTTGGAAGTACTCACATTCAACAGCCTGAAGTATGCCTCGTTTATGCCCCCTTCGAGCAAAGTAGGCTTCAGCGTAACCAGAACGGAAAAGAGAAGTTCGATTACAATTAAGCCTCTCTAATATAGCCACATTGGCCTCGTGAAAGTCGGGGGAGTGTCAACATTTCTAATTCGCCCTGAACACCTAGATACAGGCCCTTCGCAAGTCTGTGGCAAATCGTCACCTCTTTCACCTTCATGACAGGAAACGCAGTGTTTGACATTGGCGACAAGCTTGAGGTATAACGTATGTGACAGACAAGAGAGCAGAGCACTTTCTACTACCCTACCACAACTACCCTCAATTACACAACCACAACACTAGAAAACTACGATAATTCCATCAGAAAATAGATGAATTGGACGATTTTTCCGCCTCCTTACACCTGTTTGCATTATGGCCAGGCTTACCACACACTCCACAACACCGAATCTTCGTACGAAACCCCCCTGCACCATCACCATTTTGCCGTATTTCCTGGGCTACCTGCTCACCCACAGCTTTCTGATCAACCAAAGTTTGTGCCTCTTGTACAGTAAGTGATTCTTCAAGTCGTATACGTTTTTTTGTAGCTCTCCGTCTCATACTAAGCCCCTCATTGGCCTTGTAGTGACGAGACCTCCGTACGTAGAAGAGCCACCTCGTGCATTACAGCCATTACATTTTGAGTTAATCGATCTACAGCAGTCAACATAAATGTTGAAGAGCTGCCTTAATGGTTGGAAACTCGAGTTTTAATAAGCTGACTGTGAGCTTGCTTCGAGGGTTGTGTGGTACTTGGGAGAGCCAAGATAGTGCCGTGTCTGGTCTTGAGATTGGGTGTGACAAGGGCTGGCGTTCAGGGCTTGGAACAACATAGGTTCAACTCATTTTAATAATCTACAGTGGCCTCAAGATCCTTGATGAGGAATCTTTTCATCCCACTGCTCTGCTCTTCTGCTCATGTATTTATCTCTCTCACTGTGGTCCGTGCTTGTGATGGCCTTAGGTATCTGCCAAGTCCAGTATATCCCTCTGATTATACATGAGCCAATAATGCCTTTGCTGCTGCCGCCTGTAGCCTGTTGTTTGTTTCACTTCCCAACGACTGGCTCAGAGCTTTCAGTTCACTGTGTTGTTGGCCGTGATCCAGGCTGCGAGTGGTTGACGGGTGACACTGGGGTGTTGAAGTCCGAATGCTCACATCCAGCTTAGATATCACCCTCTGGGTGGTACGGCACAAGGCCGGCTCCGACAAAACCTCCCTGGATATTCTTTTTTGTGATCGAAGGAAAAAATGCTTCTCCAGACACACAAAGAAACTCCAACTTGCTGATGTGTGTGATGTTCATCCGCATTAACGGCTCAATCGGGCAGCTATATGCCTTCTTCAACGGTGCAGAACAGCCAAAATCTAATGGCTGAAATAGGTGAGAGGAGTGCTGAGGCATACAAAGTGTAATGATACTGTGCTCCTGGCAGTAGGCCTTGAATTCTTCGGAGTGGTGGCTATCGTGGCCGTCAAGGATGCCGAACTTGACCTTACTGTTATACACAAGCGTAAACCACTCGCGAATAGCCTTTGTATCTTTGAATTTGACCCTCTGGTAGTTGTATTTACATGTAAAACGTGTCCGAAGTTTTGGCTGGCGCTTGACGAAGTTGTGAGCCCATCACATGTCAACAGGGGGCGCGTCGCGTTCGCGCACAATCGGTTGGTCATATCTTCCACGTAACAAGGCCGAGGATGAAATACGCATGCACATAGCTTAATTGTATATTGAATAATCGTTTGCTCTTTCAAATCCGTGAGCTTACACGAACTGGATAGAACATCGTTTTGTGAAGGTTTACCGTTATGTCGTTTGTCGACAGATTTTATCCCTACGCAATTACCCTCGGTGGTAAGTTTCGTGTTTTAGTCGGAAGAAAATATAGACCTTATTCGGTGGCCGAGCGACAAATGCGTAATTGCACTACATGTTGCTATTTACCTCAACACAACAACGAAAATAATCCTGGGCACAATCTCCTCTTCGGACATCGACATATCTGAGCATTCGGATTTCGACCAAATCATCCATTCACTATGAAATACTAACTGGAGACAGAAGTGGTTATCAGACTGTACCTATTAATGTGTGTGATAAGCGAATGGGTCAGACAAGTGAGCGGGACACTTTTCACGACGCATCTCCTGTTCACAAAAACCTCAAATTTCTCCACAAACTATTATGGCAACTTCTTCATAGGAAGCCAGAATAAACTTAGCCCTCGAAGCTATGCAAAAGGAGAAGAAATTAAGTAACCGAGCTGCAGCACATATCTACAATGTCAAGAAAACAACCCTCGACCTCCTAAGCAGGTCGGTATCGCTGTGACTCCAAGTTATGGCCTTGGAATCTCCCTAACTGATTTGTACAAACATGGCGTGGGGATGTAAGAAACATTTCGCATGTGCCTGCCGTCTTTTGAACAACAGGATATCGTTCGAATACATACCATAGAGTGCTGGCAAGGCTGGTGTCAAGCCACTCGCTGGAGCATAGCAACAGCTTCCGTCATGGTGCGGGCTGAATGCGGTTCAGCTTCTCAGTTTCCCGTGATGGCTGAGAACGCCCATTCTCTCATGGAACCACATATTAGTAATCACCAGGACAGTTACAAGGAAATTTCCAGCTGGTTTAAGGTACTTAGCTTGTATCAGTAACAGCTACTGGAACGTGCATTGGCATCAACGGACGGATGCAAGTGCCATCACACAGACAGATCCTCATCACTTTGTATCCCCAGCAGCTTCATTAACAACTAGATCAATCGATTTCCGAGCGCACTTAGTTACCGAACCAGCATTTTAGACCCTTTCATTGGTGCTATGTACTTGTTGGAGCAGGAGCATCTGGCAAGGGGGAAACTCCTGCAAGGGAGATGAAGATTCAGAACAGACTCCTCATGGGGTGAAGCAAAGGGAAGATCAACAGCAAAAATCGACTCCGTCCCTCGACTGTAAAACGGGCGGTTATCTAGTCATTACCAGGCAACGGCAATAGTATACCCACCTAGACGTGAATCTCGTGACGTGTGCCATGATAAGTGCACTTTTTCGAAGAGCAGCTATGGCTGCGAGATGCTCCGCCGGAGATCTCCAAACCTGCACATAGCCCCCAAACTAAGCAAAGAAATGCGTTGTAACTCGGCCCCCATCCAACGGACAGCCCCGGCCGAGGCATGATAAAGGATTCCAAGAAGCCACGAAATGACGACATAACAAGACAACAAAAAGAGCATCTAGCTCCGACTCGTATGGAGATTAGCGAGACTCTGGTTGGTGCTTGACCGGTACTTGTATATGTCAGCATAGCAGACAAGCGAAATCTCTCCACAAAATGTAGATCTTGTAAATGTCACCTTTTATCTCCTTGTTCTTGTGGCGTGGCTGATACCGCGAGGGCAAGTGAGGCACTCGGTAGTCGGAGCGGGAGATACATAGATGGTGGGTCGCCTCAGCCCTGTTGGTCGGGATAAGGGAACTGTGTCACCCGCGCCACCCACAGGGTTGCTGACCCATGAAAGGGTTCAGACGACTCCAAAGAGGGCTCCTTTTCCTTGGTGACTGATGGAGTTGTCATCATCATCAATGCTTTGCCTTTATGTTTTGTTTCTTGAATGCGAGCAGGACCCATGCGAGCAGGGCCCATGCGGCACTGTGAGATAGGCAGGTGTGCTGCCCATCATCATGCGTGATACGAAAGCCAACCCACTGATATGTATGCTCAACCCCCAGACTGATGACGACACTCCAAGAGAGTCGCTGAGTACCTAGGCCGTGATGCAAATAGGAGCAGAAGTCCAAAAGGTGAATCCACCACAAAACGTCTGTGAGCTCGGGTCTGGACCGGATCGCCAACGCCCAGACTATTAGGGGAGCATGAGGGGGCATCGGTAAGGAGATGCCGGAGGGGCAATGAAACATCAAATGGCTTGGGGGGTGTATTTTGTTTTATCCCACGTTGCGATAACGGTTGACGGTCTGCTGGAACGACTTTGTCAGTGGGAAAATCCTTCTCGAAAGTGGCCAGGCGCATAAACATCAGCCTTGCTCAAATGGAGATGACGGCGAGCTGCCATCACCGGCGCGTCGGATTCTGGCAGAAGGCAGCAGGGGTGTGACTGCGGGTAGCCGTGTCGGCACTGCATCATCTGAGATGGCGGGCTGGTGGGAAGGCATGGAAGGGTAGTGGCAGAGCTGATGGATGGACGCCACAGCATCAAGCATTGTCCTGCGGTGAAAGAATGTCCTTGAGTTTTCGTGTGCTTGGCGTTCGCTGGCTGCAGAAACAGGCAAATGCCAGATGCCAGATGTCAGGTCGAAGGAACAAGGAGTAGGAACAGGCATCGGAAAACAACAAGCCAGCCATATTGGACGCGGGCTTGAAACAGCATGCGTCTGGAGATGGAGAGCGGGCGGTGACGTTCTTGAGGGAAATAAGCCGGGCAGTTGTCTCATGGCGATGTCGAGAATGCGACGCTGGCATGCCATCTGGAGGCCATCGAAACAAAGTCGAGCGCCTCGACGGGAACTGGGGATAATTGAAGTTGCTGGCGGTTATCGTCCCACGCCGTCATGGCGGGCTGATTTGGTGGACTGATGGTTGTCTCCGAGTCCATGCGAACCAAGGCAGACAACAAGATTTTTCTCTTCAATTGTGTTCCGTAGCTGCAGGGGCAAACAAATGATGGGAGAGACAACGTGTTGCACACAACAAGCAAACGACAGTTTCCTGCTGTTGGCCGTTGGAGCCATTGTCTGTCGTTCGGTCATGACCATCTTGATGATGCTGTTATGTGGAGCGAGCCCCGGATTGGCGGGGGGAGGGCAGAGAAAAGATCAAAAACCCCTTTTTCCAGAATGATAGCAGTGGCGTACTTTGGCCTTCAAGACTAACGCACCAAGCGGGAAAGTACTGGGGAAGCCGTTAAGGTGACGACAGATGGTACCGAAGCACGCAGCGTGTACCGAACTTTGAGATGAGGGGCATTTTCATTTCAGCGGCATCAACCAATAGCACGTCTCCAATGGGCTCGGTGGAGAATATGTCCAGTGGGCTGCTGGCTTTGTCCCTGCACTCACGCAACGCCCCTGCGTCGCCCTTTTGGGACATTTACAGAGTATCAATGAGCAATGGGGGAGGCGCCGTGAGGCACAGAGAGCAACAAGGCCAAGGGGCGTCAGGGTGAGGTACATAGAGAGTGTGAGATTCCAGGTGGTTCGCCCATGACGAACTGTCTGAGTCTGACTCGGTCTTGACAACAAAAAAAAAAACACAAAAGGGAACCATCGCCCTGGGTCCTGGGCTGAGAACGCCCGAGCGCCCTCGTCACCCGCCCCGACGCTGGAAGAAGTTCCTTTCCACGGCTTTGACATCTCCAACATCTCCAACTTCTTGAAAGGTATCGACTGTCCACTCAAGTTCCGCAGTTATGTGTCAGGCAATTCAACGCTCGTCCACCCACCACCGATACCAACGTGACACCCGCCATTGCAGCGATTCCAACAGCAGACCACAGTCACAGACACACTCGTGCGTAGGAAGGATTATCAAGAGGCAGAGTCACCCCTGGTAACTACTTGCGCCGGCTCTGCAAGATTTGACGCTTATTTGGTCGGTGGGGAAATATCGATTGGAAAAGTCGCGAATTGGGCTACCCCAAGCGCTCCCAGCGCCCTCAGCGCCCAGCGCGTCGGCCACACGCCCACCAACGGCAGTCCGAAGATCACCTTGGCTGATTGTCCCCTCTATCCCCTCTCCCCTGCGCGCGCTGCACACCATCATCCCCATTCGCTCGTCGCCCCGTCACACCCCAACCCGACTTTGTCTCGGCTTCCCCTGGGACTCCTCTCTACCGTGAGCCCTCCCGCCTATCTCAATCCGGCTGGTGCTGCGCTGCTGGGCTGGTACAGAACATGTCCCCGTCGAATCCTGGGGCCGCAACACCCTACTCTTCTTCGACCGGCCACCCTCCTCTGCTTGACGGCTCTATTTTCGCAAGGACCCCGAATACCCATACTCACAAGCAGAACGACTCGATCAACTCCTTCTCGTCGCTGTCGCCGCGAACCCGGCTCGACAGCCGAGACCACCGCTACCCCGTCGCCAGGAATAATACAACGGCACACCACCACCAGGAGGCGGTCGATGGTAATAACAGAACCCCTGTTAATCCCCCCCAAGGAGCAGCAGCAGCGGCTTCGCCCACCACACACAAGCGTCGCTCCTCCTCCTACACCACCTTCCCTCACACTGCGTCGCTGAAGCCGAATCCTCCACGAACCTCTTCGTTTTTCCCCGCGCCCGGAATCACCACCACTGACCCAGGACCGGCAGCCACAGGTTTAACTTCGGGAGCAGCACCAGCAGCGCATGCGCCTCCAGTGTTTCGCGACATCTTGTTCAACGACCCTCGGTCCACCCTTGCCAAAGAAGCAGACCCTCCATCGGTACATCTCCACAAGAGGGGCCATTCTCGGTCGAGTAGCGCTGGACTGAGCGACGGCTTTCGCAACCTCAACCGGTGGTCAGCGTCCACCGCATCCAGTCGTGCATCGAACCTTGCTGGCTTCACGAAGCGGGTAAGCACCGAATTCCTCGGCGGAGCCTTCGGATCGCCCAACCGGAAGCTACACAGGAGCAGGCCGTCGACATCGGACGAGTCTCCACGTTCGGGCGCCACCACGCGGCTCCGCAGCGACTCCCCCGTGCCAGCGCCGATCCCGCCCTTAGAAACCCTGCCGCCGATTTTGACAGGACCGTCGCTGGAGGACGAGTTCTTGGAGTCTAATGTGCTAGCACAGTCTTTGGCGCCGATTGAACGACCGCGGCGGATTGCGAGACCAAGCGAAGAAATCGAGCCCGACTGGGATGGTACACCGCAGCTTCTCGAGCAAGAGTTAGGATCGTCGCTGCAGCGGCTAGGGCCTGCGATTACGCTGCGCCCAGCTGATCCCATCACGCCGGCCGATACCACCATCATGACAATGCCCTACACACAGAATGGCGAGCCCAGGGGCCACTCGCGGAATCGGTCGACCGGGGCCAAGGGTAGCGTAGACACCAACGGGTCTTCCAGGAGTTGGGAGAAGGAAAGAGAGCGAGAGAGGGAGAGGGAGCGGGAGAGACTCGGAAAGCCACCGTCCCAGAAAGCCATGCTGTCGAGGGCATTGCAAAAAGCGAATACGGCTGTTCAACTTGATAATGTCCAGAATTTTGAAGCTGCGAGACGAGCTTACGCCGAAGCGTGCACCGTGCTTCAGCAAGTATTGATGCGAACTAATGGCGAAGACGATAGGAGGAAGCTGGATGCCATTGTGAGTTTTGAGATCCCCAGTCGCAGTCCCGTTTGACTCTTTGAGCTATCATGACTGGGCTTGCAGCCACACAAACAGCAGTGCTCACAAGTGTCCTTTGTCCGATAGCACCAAACCTACACAAACCGAATACAAGAGTTGGACGAACAGCTTGCGGATATTGAACCAGAGGGCAAGGAGTTGCCCGAGCGACCAGAGAGCTACGATTTCCACGAATCTGTCTATCATGCACAGGTCAATGGAAGAGAAAGGGATTGCGAGAGAGAGCCAACCTCGGCCGTTTCCAAGCAAGCACCGAAGCCTGCTTTTACCCCTCGGGCGCCGCCACCAAATCTCTCTGTCGACACGTCGAGGGGCGGTCCCTCGAATGGCACGACGAGCTACCTTACCGAGCAGTATTCTCTACAGTCTGCCTTTTCGCGAGCCAGGACTGGGAATGGGACCCCCATTCAAGCACAGACACAAAATGGATACATGCCGCGTCCGCTGTCTCCCTTGAGGCGACCATTATCGCCGGCACACCCCCCACCGCCACCGCCGGACAATGGAAATCCAGAACGTACATTGCAGCCCGACTACCTCACGACCGGCGCACGACTTGGCGCACTGGATGCCCAGATAGGTCACAAGAGGGTAAATAGCCACGAATCAGTATCGTGGCTTGACCCTATTGACGAGTCAGAGGCTTCGAGTGTGTCATCTGTCCATTCGAGGTCATCGTCCAAGATTGTACGAAAACACATACGAGCCGCGAGTGGAGACACGGAAGCTGAGTTTGACGCCGCGCTCGACGATGCTATTGAGGCTGCGTATGATGATGGGTACGAACCCGAGCAGTCATACCAGGACCAGAACCAGGTTTATGTGGAGGACTTTGCTAGAGTGGCTAATGATGGCCGGTATCAAGCTGAGCTCGCACGAGACAGACTAAGAAACGAGGAACGGGACGCTTTGGCATTGGCAACTGAGAGAGAACAGAGGCTGCGACTGGAGCAGCAACGGGAAGATGAGGAGTACCGACGACAAGAGGCAATAGGAGAAGATTTCTGGGAGGACCACGAAGCGGAAGAGGAAGAGCGCATGCTGGAGGAGATGACGGGAGGATACGCCATGGACCAGTTTTCGGTTGGCAATAACCAAACAGGGCACTCGGTACCACGAGAATCCGATTCGAGCGGGCTGACGAGCCGGACGTGGCACAGCTCCATGGGATCAAACCCACCGCACACGGCTACCACGGTTATGACACCGGTCAGTGACAAAAACGCCGTGCTTCCTCGTTTGCCAGATCCGCTGCCGCTGCCGCCGCCCCCTTCGCACGCATTGCCGCCTCCGCCTCCGCAAACTACCAATTCACAAGGCTCCAACCAGAGCGTACGAAACCGACGGCTTTCGGGACAAAATGCCGCGCAGCTCAAGATCGAAACATCGAAACTGGTGCCTCCTGCCGGTCTTGCTACGGCTGCGGCTGCCGTTCCATCGCAACCCAAGTCGGCCGGGAATTACATTGTTCAGCAACGGCAGGCTCTCTCGACCGGACCCAACCGCTTGATGGGCGCCTTTTCGTCTCGAGCCACCCCGTCTCCCGGTCCCGCGGGGCCAGAGGATGACGATGCCCCGCCGTTACCACTGGGCTTTGTCCACGAGCACGAGGTATCTCGTGCTGCTTCGCCAGCCTTTACCCGCCCGACATTGCGAAGCAACTTTTCATCGACCAGCTTAAAGAGCATGAAGTCACGGAACCTGTCTATTTCGCACGTGGATGATGGGGACATGTCGCCAGGGACGCCGTCGAGTAACCAGTTTGGCATTGGTGGTTCCAGCACCCGCCTGCCTTCGATTCCAGCGCTTCCAGAGGCCTACAAGGATCGAGCGAATAGCACTGCGGCTGGGGGGATGCATCTTTTGGATAGCAACTTTTACAGTTTTGACACGCCTGGGTCGCCAAATCCCTTGTTGCCTGACGCTCCTGTTGCGCTGGAGCCATGTCCCAACGATACGCTTCTGCGGCCGTTCTGGCTGATGAGGTGTCTGTACCAGACGCTGTGTCATCCACGTGGAGGGTATGTCAGCAACAAGCTGTTTGTGCCCAGGGATGTCTGGCGGGTCAAGGGGGTCAAATTGAAGAATGTGGAGGACAAGGTTGCCAACTGCGATCTCTTGACGGCTGCGCTTCAGAAGTTGGCTAGAGTGGATACCTGTGATGCGGACTTGGTGCTGGAGGAGATGCAGTCCTTGGAAAACGTGTTGGAGCAAGTGCAGGCGGCACTGTCGAGGAAACTGGGGAACGAAGTTGGTGTTCAGGGAAGTAGTACCATGTTTAAGGATGCCAGTGGGATGGAGGCTGAGGCAGCGTCTATGCCGCGGTCGGCGAGCGTGGCTGGCAAGGGGAGCAGTTTCTCGTGGCGGAGACTGCGGAGCAAGAACAGCTCGGCGAATCTGCCTGGGCTGGCGACGTCATATGGAGGGAAGGGGGGAAGTGGTGGGGCAAATGCTTCTACCGTCAGCCATGAGTCGACGGCGAAGGATGCGCTGCTGGCGAGTCTGCCCATGACGACTCATCCGACCAGCAGGCCGACAAAGAGGGACGTGGGCAATGTCATGTTTACGGGTCCGAATGCGGGATACATGAGCTCGTTGGCGAGGTTATTTGATGCCGCGCAGTCAATTGGTGAGTTTGGATTGGTTGGGAGAAAAAGTCTCACAGACGATGGCTAACGTTGGTGGTGTCATAGATCAAATTGCGCGACAGATCGACGACCCTGGGCTCCGTCATGCCGACAAGACGCAGGTCGGGCTCGAGCTCTGCACCCGGCACGCCGCCGAGTTTTTTGCATTTTACATCTGCCGCTTTGTGTTGACAGATCTGACGATGCTGTTGGACAAGTTTGTTAAGAGGGGGGCCGAGTGGGTGCTTGTGTAGGCACTTGGTCGGCGACGAAGAGGACAATAACCATGACCCTGTTATAAAGTAATTGCATATATTGGCAGGGAGCTTACTTGGGCCGGCTTGCGTGTGTGGGAAAAGGGGTTGTGCATAGGGTATGGATGGGATGGGGGGAGACCAGGCTACAATGCAGAGAGGGAGAGAGAGAGAGAGAGAGAGAGAGAGAGAGAGAGAGAGAGAGAGAGGGAAGGGGGAGTACAGCTTCGAGGTTGTCAATCAGTCAGCAGACAAGGTCAAACCTAGAAAAAGACCTGTGCATAATTTATACCACTTCTCTTGTCCCCTGGTGGGGATTTCTTTTCTACGATTTTACACTGTCCTTAGTTTGGACCCTGAGACCCTGAGATTGAGACCCTTGATAGACTAGCGACTGATAAGATAAGGAAATCTGGAGAAATTTAGCGGGACGAGCCCTCTTGGCGCACGCGCTCGGGACCTGGACATTTTTTGGCTCAGCTTCAAACATCCCACTGTAACGACCACGACGACGAAAATACGGCGCGCTTCACGATAATTGCTTGACAGGCTCCAACTTGCACAATATAAGCTCTTTGGCACTGACAGAATCAGCCTGAGTAATTGAATGCGGTGTGTACCCAGCGGTGGTCTCCTCAGCGGCCGAATGCGAATGCGACCATGGTTGGTGCAGCAGCAGCGATGTCTGTCTACGCCTCGGCCTCTTGTTGGAGGTAGCAGTAGCATTCTGTCTCTCCGAACCATTTCTACCCTCTTCTCCTCCTCGAAAAACCGATCGACCACCTCCCCAATATCATCACCGCTCAGCCAACCCCTCCTCCCACCCCCTCCAATACGGCCGGCACCCCCCCTCCAGACCTCCCAGCAACGACACTATGCCTCCTCCACCCCCACAACCAAAGACGGGCCCCTCGAACGAAAATCCGCCTCCCTCGAAGAACGAATCTCCAAGATTCCCATCTCGCGCTACCGGAATTTCTGCATAGTGGCACATATTGACCACGGCAAGTCCACCCTTTCCGACCGGTTGCTAGAACATACCGGCACGATCGTCGCAGGCCAAGACAACAAGCAAGTCCTGGACAAACTCGACGTTGAGCGGGAACGTGGGATCACGGTGAAGGCGCAGACATGCACCATGATATGGAACTACCCAAAAGACGGGCTTGATTACTTGTTGCATTTGGTGGACACACCAGGGCATGTGGACTTTCGGGCAGAGGTTACACGGTCATATGCCTCTTGTGGGGGAGCAATATTGTTGGTGGATGCGAGCCAGGGGGTTCAGGCGCAGACGGTGGCGAATTTCTATCTGGCGTTTGCGCAGGGGTTGAGTTTAGTGCCGGTGGTGAACAAGGTTGACTTGCCGACGGCGGACGTGGAGAGGGCGCTGGGGCAGATGGAGGAGGTTTTTGAGTTGGATGTGTCGGATGCGGTGAAGGTGTCAGCGAAGACCGGGAAGGGGGTGGGGGATATATTACCGGCTGTCATTGAAAGGGTGAGGCCGCCGGAGGGGGATACGGAGAAGCCATTGAGGATGCTGCTTGTGGATAGCTGGTATGATACCTTCCGGGGGGTGGTGTTGCTCGTCAGGGTGTTTGATGGGACGGTGAAGGCGGGGGATAGGCTGGTTAGTTTTGCGACGGGCAACGAGTATATTGTCGGAGAGGTTGGGATTCAATATCCCGGGGCGGTGCCACAGAAGGTGTTGAGGGCGGGGCAGGTGGGGTATGTTTTTTTCAACCCGGGGATGAAGAGGATACAGGACGCGAAAATTGGGGATACGTTTACGGTGAAGGGGAGGGAGAAGGAGGTGGAGGCGTACCCGGGGTTTGAGGAGCCGAAGCCGATGGTTTTCGTGGCGGCGTTCCCAACGGACCAGGGGGATTATGAGAAGCTCAAGGATAGTATCGGGCAGTTGGTGCTGAACGACAGGAGCATCACGCTGCAAAAGGATCATTCGGACGCGCTGGGGGCGGGATGGAGACTGGGTTTCCTTGGGAGCTTGCATTGTAGTGTTTTTCAGGACCGGTTGAGGGGGGAGTATGGAAGTGACATTATCATTACGGAGCCGGCGGTGCCGGTCAAGATTGTGTGGAGCGATGGGAAGGAGGAGATTATCACGAACCCGGCCGAGTTTCCGGATGGAGAGGATCACAGGCTGAAGAGAGCGACGCTGTATGAGCCGATGGTGGCGGCGACGATTACGCTTCCCGAGGAGTATCTGGGGAGGGTGATGGAGCTGTGCGAGAGTGTGAGGGGGGTGCAGAAGAGCGTCGAGTTCTTTCACGCTACACAGGTGATCCTCAAGTATGAGCTGCCGACGGCGAGCTTGGTGGATGACTTGTTTGGGAAGTTGAAGGGGGCGACGAAGGGGTATGCGACGCTGGATTATGAGGATGCGGGGTGGAGGGAGAGTCACTTGGTCAAGTTGAACTTGCTGGTGAACAAGGAGCCGGTGGATGCGATTGCCAGGGTGGTTCACAATAGCCAGGTCGAGAGGTTGGGGAGGCAGTGGGTTACCAAGTTTAAGGAGCATGTTGATAGGCAGATGTTTGGTATGTTTTTTCTCTTGTCACTTTTTGCCTGGGAACAGTTACTAATGTTTGTAAGAGGTCATCATCCAAGCTGCGGCAGGCAGAAGAGTCGTCGCCAGAGAGACGCTCAAGCCTTTCAGAAAGGATGTGCTGGCCAAGTTGCATGCCAGTGACATCGGGCGGAGGAGGAAGCTGCTCGACAAGCAAAAGGCTGGTCGCAAGAGGTTGCGAGCGGTGGGCAACGTCGTGATCGACCAGTCAGCCTTCCAGAAGTTCTTGACAAAGTGAAGTCACTTGTCTTAAGTCAGCATCAGAACTGCTGTAATATATTGTACATATTGATCATATCATTATCAACCAAGGGGGGAGCGAAAGAATTGCATGGCAAGGTTCTCTTTCTTTTTTCTTCCTATTTTTACCTTTTCTTTCCTTGTTTTTTTTTTTACTACTCTTCCTCTTCATAATCAGGCAAGGTATCATCCGATCCCTGTCCTGAACTATCACCCCCTAAACTAGCATCTTTAGCTCGCCCCTGTTTCAGGAGGATTTAAAAACACATTCCTCGCATACGCCTTCACCATCGGGCCCATCCTGTTGTCCACAAAATCCAGCTCAATCACCCCCGGTAATGCGCCGGGTTCTTGCTCCCATTCACCTGCAACCTCTGGCGGCTCCCCCAGCAATAATTTTTCCTTTGTGATCATCTTCCTCCTGCAAAGCGTGAACCGTACCGCCACGGCTAGTTTACGCTTGTGAGTGCTCCTCTCTATCCGTTTATTTGTAACAAGCGCAAAGGCGTTTTCGTGGTTGGGGGGTGTGACAGAGGAGGGGTGGGGGAGGATGATGTACAGTTCTTTGGGGGGTTTGGGGGAGAGGGCTTAGTCAATGGGGGAGCGGGAGTGGGAAGGGGGGACGAGAGGGGGCATGGTAGATATCTGGTGAGAAGATATTTAGGGGAAGTTTGAGTTGTTGAAAAGGGGGGGGAAGGGTGTTGAGATAAGTGGTGTAAGGGATGCGCCAGGAGGGGTGAATAATCTTCCACCCACAATGTCCATGTCAATTAATGGCCGACCACATAAGTGGCCGCCTCAACAACTACCCACCACCTCGCTCTCCCGTACAAACCAAGTTACCCCCCCCCCCCCCCCCTCCCCCCACCTTCCCAATGGTCCCTCATCCGCTCCGAGCCCGATAACTGAGCAAAGTTTTACAAGAGGTGGTATGTCTACCACCAGCTAAAGTGGCATGTAGAGATGTACAGTGGCGGGATTGGAATTGCGGTGTTGAGGCGTAGGTTTTGGAGAGTGTGGAGGGAGAGAAGCAAACGGACGACTGATTTTTGTTGACGAATAGGAGCATGTGAAGAAGTCGATGGGTGTGTTGTACAGTACCAAAAGATGGTGGTTGAAAAAGGCCTCCCACGCTAAAACCCCACGTCTATGACGCACCAAGGGTCCTCATGTTCCAGCGGAGTCCAGCGGCATCCAGCGTGTCCCGCAGGGCTGTGGCAACCCCCCTGCTTCTCGGCATCGGTTGACGTCGGAATGGCGCTGATCGACAGACCCTCACTGTCTTCAACCATTTAACACCGCTTACACCGGCACTTGAGATCTTCACTTTTCTCAGGCATTTCAAGGGCACTACATTGTTTCTGCACATAAGCCTGAAAATGGCCGAATCCGGAAGCACCTCCCGAAAAGGAGGATCCGGAGGCCAGCTATTTTACTCCCTCCAAGCACAGCATTCGTGATAGGTTTGGATGATGTGTGCTGGCGTAATCGCGCGCATCTGGGCCGGCCTATGAGTGCCGGATCTTCGGAGTCACTGGGGCAAAAAGTGCCCGGCTGGCCGCGAACACCCCGTGGTGCCGCCCAAGGCCGACAAAATCGTGGCGGAGGCCTGTCTTTAACAACCCACCGGACCTGCAACTAACTGATCAGGAGGCAGAAGCAGCGAATCAACGTTAGCAAACAGATCCTGTCCTGCCACTCTTGTCAGCTGTGTATGTGCACTTTCACTGACTTTTTTGACACAATTGCCCAGATGTGCCAGTTTTGCTTTGACGTAACCTTGCACAACAAGCTGCCTCCTTTTTTTCTTCCTTTTGTTGTGGCCCGAGGTAGCTTTTGACAGAGGCCATTCACACGCGCATACTTATTGCCACTCCCATCCCCTAGGTTTTTTTTGGTTTTTTTCAATTTTCCTCCTTTCTCTTTCTCCACAACCCCAACACAGTGTACACATACCAACCTACAAATATAACACACCAGTCACTCCCGTCTAATAACATGCCCCGACGCCGTGACTTCCCCCAAAGAGAAGAAAACCCCAACCGCCGCATCGACGCCTGGGACGACGGCTACACCACCACTCAGGTCATGCCTCGTCAACGCTCACCATCCCCCCGTCGTTCGCGCCCAAACCGCAACGCAACCACCCCCCACTACCCCCCGCGAACAAGACAGTTTTCTCCATCTCCCCCACCTTACCGCGATGACGATTTCTATCACCAGTCCGCTCGCCATCGCACCGGCGGCGGCGGTGGTGGCGCCAATCAAGATTACTTTCACGACCACCCCCTGAACAACCCTAACCCTGACCATCGCGGCCGCACAACATCCCACGGTGGACAACGACCGCCATTGACACGGTCCAAGTCGACTTCTGCAAAGGAGCTGCTCGCTACGGGGCTGAAATCAGTTCAGCATATGAGTCCTCGATGGCAAAAGGCTGCCCAGGCGGCGGTGCAAGCTGGGGGGTTGGCGGCGTTCCAGGCCAGGAAGCAGCCGGGAGATTGGGTTGGTACAAAGGGGGTGAAGGTGGCGACTGCGGCTTTTACGGCTGGGCTGGCGAGTAGTAAGATGCATAAGGATCGGGATGGGGAGGGGAGGGATAGGGGATATGAGAGGGATAGGAGTAGGGATAGGGGACGGGATAGGGAGTATGAGAGGGATAGGAGTCGGGGGAGGGATAGGGATTATGAGCGGGATAGGGATAGGGGCGATAGGAGGCCGACGGGGGGGCAGAGGAGGGGTAGCAATTTGGATGCGATTGGGAACATGGTTGGGGGGTTTGTGGCTGAGCAGTGGGCTAAGAGGGGGCAGAGGGAGAGGCATTAAAAGACAATGATTGGTATAATCATGATGAAATGGGATATGGACACAGACGACGTTGGGCATACAAGATGAAGGCTATCATGAATGGTATGGGAATGTTGGTTCTTGTTATGACGGATTGGATGAGCGAGCACCTACAACGGTTTAAACAAATGACTTGATTATAGCGACATAGGTTTTCTCAAATGTTTTGCAACAGATTTCGGCGTAGAATTCATTTTTAAACTTGGCTCATCCAATATCGTCTACTTCACCTTCCAAACCTTACAAGTGACAACCCCATCCTCAACTCACCAAGGCCTAGCAACCACACCCCCCGGCATCTCCTCCAACCACCCATCCACCTCCTCCACCACCCTCCTCTCACCCATACACTCGTTCGCCTTTGCTATCGTCTGCGTCGGCAGCCCACAGATCTGATCCCCCCCACACTCCAAACTGTCAAATGTCTGCTGGAGGGAATCCCCCCTCCAACCAAAGATGTAATCCCCGTGATGTCCATACCCCAAGCTATCCCCAAAACTCCACAAAAACGGCTGTTTCCCCGCCTCCTCCGGCCACAAGTCAGGATCGTTGAACTCGGTGGTATCCCACCTTATCTCCAGCATAATCTGCGGTATCATCACCGGATGCTCAGCCGGGCAAGGATTTCCCCTCGTGTACCCCACCGTCCCCCCTTTTGCAAACGCAACGTGAGACTGATGACCAGGACTATCCAGCTTCTTCCCATCCCAACAAGAAGGGAAAGGGAGGGTGGTCAAGATCCCCGCTGGGCAAGGGTGATTGGGGAACCCGTCGGTCAAATTGGTGAACCTAGTTCCTTCATCCATTAGACAGGTGTACGTTATGCCATCGTAGAGAGCTGTGGGCTTCCAATCGGGTGATGTTCGAGGATGCCCCGTTTCGTTTA
The DNA here is from genome assembly GCA_033296915.1 of Triangularia setosa. Lineage (NCBI taxonomy): Eukaryota > Fungi > Ascomycota > Sordariomycetes > Sordariales > Podosporaceae > Triangularia > Triangularia setosa. Next base: position 22,835 of record MU866308.1, on the reverse strand, counting down.
CAGGGTGATTGCGGTCGGGGTGTCCGACTCTCATACGGAACCCAGGGGCAAAGGCCTTGATGGCGAGAGGTTTGGGATTGATGAACTGCGGGAAGTAGTAAATTGTCATGCCGCCTTCGCGGGCGGATTCGTGGAAGAGGGAGCCGAGCTGCTTGACGCGCTTGTAGGTTCCGTTGCGGGCGCGGAAGTACAGGATGGCTGTCCAGTAGTTAGAAAAGTCGTCGGTGAAGGTGCAGGTTGTGCAGGTGGAGAGGGTGGCGGGGTCGGAGGAGGAAAGGGGCATGGTGGTGTTGAAGGCGTTGCCACCAACGATTTGGTGGATGTGGGAAGTACCGAGGAGGCCGGGGTTGACTAGGCTGGGTTGAGGTGATGTTAGAATAAGATAAGATGGGAATTAAAGGAGGGGGGGGGGGGAGGGGGGGAGGGAAGACGTACGGATCGATGCGGTCTCGGACTAGCTGCGAACAGGACATCTTGAGAGATGCTGGGCGGTATTCCTTTTGGGCGGTGGACATCCCGAAGATGGTGGCTAGACTAGCCAGGTGTTTCGACTTCATTTTGCTTTAGGGTGCTAAATTTGATGTGTGGGTGGAAGGAGATTTGTTTGGAGGTTGCACTGCCGGCATTGATGTATGCTCAGGTGTGTTCTTATATGTTCCTGTTGTTAGGAGGCGGGACTTGGAGCCTCTTCGGAGGGGGGCAACCGATCATCGTCCCGTCTCCGAAGCTCTAAAGCTGCCAACCAACTCGGCATGGTACTTCTCTTGGTTAACAATATGATGTTGACGTCGGTGGTAGAAGGATTTAGCCAGTAGTCTATGTCCCCGCACTACAACCCACACCAGCAAAGGCCTTCTGTTAAGCCGTTGTTTCACAACGGCCAGCATACAGCCATTGTTGGAGCCAACAACTAATGCATATATTGTTAACGTGCAAGGTGCGCCTACTGAAAGGGGCAGCGGCAGCAAACAAGGTTGAACTTATTCGACAACGCAGTCAAGACATAACCTGCTTCTCTTCCATCGGTCGATAGTTTCGACTGACAAACGCAGCTCGCTCAAATTTCACTTTCTACAATGATGGCCACTATTCAAGCAACCTCAATCGAATCTCGAGAATATTTACCGGATTATTACAAATCCCGGGATGCCTCTCCTCGAGCTGCTCGACACTCACTTCCACTCGAGCCTTCTCTCCATTTGACCGCACCCGGTAATGCCACGCTGCGGTAGATGTAGACGGTCCATTGGTCTGGAAGATTCTCCCTCCATCAAATACCGTCCCTCCGTCATTCGCAGGCCGGATCTCGCTCTTATCAGCAACCGATGTTTCAACCACAGTTGACAAGGCGTTCGCATCTCTACTCTCTCCACGGAGGACACTCATCATGATTGATTCCGCCATGCGACAGCTTTCAAACCTTACCCCATCCAGGTGATACTCGAGGTAAATTCTGTCTTTAGGTTCCAGGTCCTCCAGGCTAGCGAGAATAATCAACGACCGTTTGACATTCCACCGAATACATCCAAGGAAGATGTTCACAGGAATACATGTCGACGGACCGTGGGCCAACTGGCCGTGGATAAAGAATCCACACCACGCTTTGCTCGTTCTGTTGGTGCTGAAGAATATGTTGTCGTGGATATCCCAGTGCGTCCTCGGCATGGCCCGACACTGATCCACGGTAAACTCTGGTTTGGATGAGCCTAGCCGCAGTTTCAGTGCATTATGCCGATTCCCGAGGACTGGATCGAAGCCCTTGCAGAATGGGAACTCTGTGTCGAGTTTCTTCGCCAACGTTGCAGTTTCCACAAGCGTCCTGTTCATGTCTTGCCAGGGCGCCCGCGCAAAACCTCGACCAATCTCGGAAAGTTTCCAAGGTTTGTACCTGACATATCGACCACCAGAAATCTTGCGAACCATCACGCCGATAGCCATACCGTTAAGCTTACTCTTGCAAAAGACATCCAGAATGCATTTGTTTCCATCGTCCTCTTTCGCCTTGTCTGGCAGGCATATCAAACTGACTTCCGCTTGAATACCCCTAGTACCCGACCTCAGATCTCGGTATATGGAATCGGTCAGCTCAACTTCGATAATTCCAGAATCGGCAAACTGCCGTGGCGATTCTGCAAACATTGGAGCCCATAGACGCCTCTTGCCCGCCTTGTCCTCTTCTGTCTTCTCTTCTTCTTTCTCCTTCTCCTCCCCCTTCTCCTCCTTCCCCTCTGCACCGTCCTTCCACACAAAAATGCTTAGATCCGCTGACTCCTCGACAATCGCTTCCTGAAGTCGGTAAAAGGCCTCCATCCCCTCACCGTAGATTAACGACATACTGACGTTGAAGATACCCATCAAACAGTACGCCATGTCCTCCACCCTTTTGGTTTCTCTCATCGAGGCCCAGCTCATTCTTCTGGCAACAGAATAATCGCTCAACTTTGCCTCGCCCTTCAGCAGGTCCTCTGGGATACCAGTGATCTCGGCCAGTATTCCGCTGAGCCCGGTCTTGGTGCCGCGCTCGTTCCACTCCCTGTCAAAGAACACAACATTTTTTGGCGCGATCAATTCTTGGAGCGTCCAACCCCTCTCGAACCACCTGCACTTTGGAAGGGTTTGTTCCAATCTTTGTCTCTGCTCCTCCGGGCTTTGCTGAGCAGAAACAGGCTCCAAGTCTGCGAGGTAGACGAAGCACACTTGGGCGCTGGCGTACCAGGAATACATAGAACGGATAGCCTCGGCCAGTTCGGCGGATGACGTCTTGTCTATGCAGCAAGTGTCGACCCAGGCGTGGTCAATACCGCGGCAGCGGGCGAGGTGGAGCGTCTGCTGGATTTTGGCATAGCCAGGCTGTTTCTGTTCGATGAGGCGCCTGGTACCTTGTGTGTTTGCGTCAGAATTGAGATTTATGGTGTAATGAATGACAAATGATAACGAGGTGGCAAAGAGCACCGTGAACGATGCTACCAGGTCGGAAGATGGCGAAGAACCGAAAATCCGGATAGAGCTCAGGAAGACGCCGCAGACAAGTTGAGGAAAAAAGACAGCAAAGACCTGCAGCCAATAATGCCGAATAGGAGCATGGGTGAAGAGAGGAAGCTCTTGAAATGTCACTTCTGTTGCTTCGTCCCAGGTGTGCGAGAGGATGGCGTAGCAACGGATAGTGGACGGAGAGCCGATGTACTGCTCTGTCTTTATCACAAGACTCTTTCCATGCTTGGTGGTGGACGCGAAGACGGAAGGGGACGTGGGATTGCCGGTGGTGGTGATGGTGGTGGTAGTCAAGAGCCGCATCGCTCCGATTGGCGTTGGGAAGAAACTGGGGTATGACCGGATGGTTGAACTGGCTACGAAGAGAGAGCAACGCGGTTTCTGGGGAAAAGTGCCTCAAATGGGTACGGGGAATCAGGGTGGAAAAAAGGTCAGACTTTAATCCCTCACTAGGTTAAACCTCTTTCAATTTTCCTTGTAATGAGTTGTCTTGACTGGAGAGCCCTGGGCTCTCAAAAGGTTGGGTCGGGCGTAGAAGAATGGTTTCACAGCCTGATACGAAAGGGGTTAGTGCAGATGTCGCATTGGTATGTAGGAACCTATCGGAACCGAGGGGGGTTGCCGCGCATATCGCACTGATGTAGGGCGGCAATGTAAGATGTTCACCTTGCTTGGCGTGGCTTTCAAGAAGGCAGACATGATCTTGTGTGACCACCTCTCTAAATAGAAGCCAGGCGCGCTCAGAACAGGTTGACAGGGGCTCATAATAATTCCATCCCGTGGTACACTACTGTGTTCCTGAGTGAGTATTATCAAAACTGGTTGATGAAGGTACAGGCGAAGTAGAACAACATATTGTCCAATGTGACAGGGTTAGGGTTGCCTTTGCCCTAACATTACCCCTATCTTACCCCTGAATACCTCATGACCAGCAACAGGCCTCTTCTATTAATGCATTATAACATCGCTACAAAAATAAAGCGTTGCCGACGGATGTATTATAGAAGACGCCATATCTACTCGGTGTTACCAACATTCATATAGAAATCCTCCAAGTACACAACAAAACACCGTTTCAGAGAAACCCACACACCATCATCTTAGAAAAAGCAACTACACATATCAACACACACACGAACCCGAAACCGAATTGATTTCTGACTAGCTTTAAAAGACAAAGCTTATGTAGACCATGAACAAAACGCAGAATCTTAAGAAACACTCCCCACCCCCCTTTTTCCTCCATCCTAACATCATCCCCTCTCCCTACCTCACCTCAGATAGAATCCAAATCCATCGGATTCACCGGTTCCCATGCCCACACCTCCACCTTAGGTCCCATCCCACAATCTTCACATCCGGACTATCACCATCACTACTATCCCCCGCCCCATTATTCTGCCTCTTCACTAACCCCACCGCCGGTCCCACCGCCGGTCCCACCCCCGCAGGCCCTCGCTGCACCTGCTACTGCTAATTCGTCTGCTGCTGGTTTGCCTACTGCTGCTGCTGAGTAGCTTGCCCCAGCTGAGCCTGCGCGGCTTGCTGGTTGAGATACTGCCTCACCTGCTGGAGCTGGGTTTGCTGTGCTTGATTTGCACGGCGTTTGTTGTTGTTGGTTTGTTGAGCGGCGTAGGAGAATTTACGTTTTTGACCGGCCTGGGGTGCTGCTACTGGGGAGGGGGGGGGGGGGGTGGTTGGCTGGGCTGGGAGGGCTGATTCTGAAGCCGAGGTTGAGGGCTTGGGCATTTAGGGCTGCTTTCTGCTGGGCGGGGAGGCTGAGTTGGGGAGGGGGGATGAGCTGGGCTGAGCTTGGGTTTGGATGGGGCTATGGGGGTTGTCGGGGTTGTTGTTGTTGCTGTGGTACTGGCAGGTTGCATGTGAAGGGGGTGAAAGGCGGACTTTGGGTCGGCACCGGTGCAGGGTACTTATACTGCGTCGATATTATCCCCGACGGTGGGATCGCGCCGGCGGGGAGACCCCGGACGATGTTGACCAGCAGCCCGTGATGCCAGTTTTGCCTCCAGATCTGCTTCTGGAGCATTCGAATCCGCTTCCTAATAGGCGTGTCCGAGGGTGGAATCTGGATGGGGTAGGCTTGGGTTTGCCGCTGGATGTTTTGTATCTCCGCGATGCTAAACATCTTGTTCTGCGCTTGCACCCGCTGGATCTGACTTTGAACCCAGGCCTGTATCTTTCTGGGTTGCTGCTTGATGAAGTCGTTGAACTCAGCCAGCCGCCAGTTCTCGACCTCGTTCTTGATGCCCTTGATGTAATCGTCTCTGCCCTGGAAGGGGTACCTCTTCCGGATGTCGGCTTCTTTGTCCGACCAGGCAAAGTAGGGTCCTGGTGGGTTGTAGGGCGGCTTTACCCGCTGATGGGTCCTATATTGGCTTTCGTAAACCTTGAGCGTGAGTAATTCTCTGATGCAAAGCTCCTGGCGTTCTTCTAACCTCCGGTGGTGGCTCCACCTATCCCACACCGCCTTGTATTCGTGTTGGGACATGCTGTTAACACGGGCTTGGTATGCCGCGGACCTAGTCCCCAGCCATTGCCTGAAGTGTTTCTGGAGGTTGTGTGCCTCCTCATCCTTTGCTCTCTGAGCGACAGCAGGATCCTGGGGTGAAAGCTGTGCAGCAATGGCGTGAGCCGCGGGGGCTACCGGGGTCGACTGCGCGGGTGCGAAAATTGCTTCCTCGATCCAGTCTAGGAGTTGAAGTTCGGTCCACCAGTCCTGGTCTTCAAAATCCTTTGTAGTCCAATCTCTGGGCCAAACCACAGTGTCGTGGTTGCCCAAGTCATTTGAATTTTCTCTGTATTCATCGCACTTGCTGATTGCGTCCTCCAACAACCCCCTCTAACTTGGCCGTTGGTGAGGGTCTTCCATCATACAACGTGCTACGACTTCCTTTAGGCGAGGATCAACGTAATCTGGTAAAAGCAAGACGTAGAAACCGTAAGTCCACATGTCGACCTCCTACTCGGCGGTCCCATCGGGTGCTGTTCCGCTCACGTGAGGCGTAAAAGAAATTAGTGCAGGATGAGGTGGTGTTTGAGGATATCTTCCTGACATGAGGCACACTAGCGACTGATTTGTGTGGGAATGGGTTAGCTCACATCATTGCTGTGTTTCCAAGGGACACGAAATGTGCCGGTCGACTTACAAGAGCAGCCTGCCAAAGGTTTGATTTCCAAGTATACTTGCCCGCCGCTACAACTTTCGGCAGCTCAGCTGGTAGCTGCGGGACATAGTCCCATTCTTTCGTGAACTGCTCCGGCATATAGAAGTAGGCTTTTCCATACCATCGATAAGTCCACGCTAGTCACCTTGAAGCTGGTTAGCAGATGTAAGTATTCTACGTTGCCTCTGGAAGTCACTTACGGATTAAGAAGCTGGTCTTCATCCACTGTGGCTGACAGGCCAAAGTCGGACATCTTGAGAACAGGGACAATCTCGCGAGGGTCGGCATTGTAGCCCTCCCAACGGTCACCGACAATGTCTAGATATAGAAAGTCAACAAATCATTCTATAAGAGTCATTTATCGCCCCGCATTCATTTCCTCGATGCAGGCAGATGCTCACAATTCGATGGATCAATGTCGAAATGGACGTTGTTTTCACCCTGGACCTCTGTTTTGTGCCACTCGAGGAGACCCGCCTCGTCATAGTCTTAGTCATCGTAAGGGTATTCATACTCAAGCAGCGCCCTCAACACTTTCAATCTTTGTCAGCTTTCACTGTATCCATAGACAGGATACGGAGACACGGGGACACGGAGTTGAAACCTACTGCACTGCCAGATCTCCCAGAGGAACCAATTGGGAGGTTGGAGCTTCTTCTCATACAAGTTGGCTATCACCTGCGCCAGGCTGCCATTTGCCAGATATTCTAGCATGATTACTTGCGGCGTGTGTTTCGGAGGATTGGTGCCGGGTATCTCCTGACTACCCTGAGGTACAAGCTGGGCTAGATCTTTTTGTTGGACAATATGCTCACCATCGTCGAAATTGCTTTGGAAATTTGCCTCATCCAGCATATCCTGGACCCGACCCGACCTCAGAGCCGTCTTCGTGGGCTTTGCCTTGTGCGTCCCTGTGTCGAAACAGGCACGCCAACCCGTTTCCGCCCCACCCCAGCACGCAACGATGCTTTAGGTCGTAGTACTTCTCGAGAAAATCTCTCATGTCCGCTAGAGCGCTCAACGCTAGGGCGTGCGCGACGAACTTGTCTGGTGTTCCTCCCGGGAAGAAGGCGACACCGTACACCTTTTGGAACTTGTTGTACTGGGCAGAATGTGGCCAGTGGGTAGAGGGCTTCGGCCACGAAAGGGTTTCGGGCATATCTTGTGCGTAGTCTGGAATCTGGAGTTCATTGATCCTGACGGGGTGGCCGTATTCGCGGAACTAACGGAATCCCCAACGGAACCTTTGTTTGTATTCAGGCCTGATTGGACGACCGGTATAGTGATATGCCATACCCCCTACTGGTATATCTGTCCTGAACCCTCCCGGCCACAGGAAGGGAGCCTGGTACGCCGCTGGGGCTGGCTGCTGGGACAACTGAGACATGCCTGAAGCTACAGCAATCATGAGTGGATTTATGCCTGGCACATTGGGCGTCGGTGGGCCGACTAAGTTGGGATTGAACAAGTATGACCGAGCCTGGGGTTGTTGAGCGAACTGTTGAGGTTGGCCAAATTGACAAGGGTTTTGACCGAATATCTGAGGTAGAGACTGTTGACTGACCAGCTGGGGTAGGGTCTGTTGACCAAATTTCTGCTGCTGGCCCAATGGAGGCCATTGTTGAGGCTGCTGATTTGCCAGTTGCGGTCCCTGTTGAGGCTGCTGGCTCTTCTTGTCCTCTTGGTCCTGTTGGGGCTGCCGGCCCCATGGGTTCGGCTGCTGCATTTAATGGAGTTACGATCGCAACCTCGAAGTACGCTGTGGCACATGAAATATTCCTCAATCGCATTTGTCATTTTAGAAGGGAGCACGCATTGTGATACCACGCTGGACTATATTCCGACCAGTCAACACCAAGGCTGGTTTTCTGTAAGGAGCCTCCATGGCTGCACGATGCATCCGGAAACCACACAAAGAAGCTCGGGAGAGGTACCCATTGTTTACCCATGTTCTTTCAGATTAGAACATCTAAAAATAGCCCAGTTATAAGTTTACAGTCTTGTGACACCTGAACGTCGGACATTGGAAGGGGAAAGTCCACCGCCAGTCATGCTCCGTTTAAAATTCAGTCAGCAAAGTCCAGGTAGGGCTCTTTACTTCAGTAACAACATGGTATCCAAGCCAGGAATTATTGCCGTGCGCTCCCGCCCGTCATCTCCACTCCTGACCCCTATTGTCTTCCAAAAATGGTATGAGGACGTCCACATTCCCGATGTCCTAGGGACCAGCCATGTGAAGTACGCGGCAAGATATCGCCTCACAGAGCCCGACAGTCAAGTTGAGAAGTTGATGCCATTTCTTGCCATCTATCATTTACCGGATATGAACTGGCTGCACGAGAACGGGTGTCAATTCTGGAAGATCCAACTTCACAGCAACATATTGCCGGGTGACAACACCAGCATCTTTAAAGTTGCCGAGTTCAAGACGGAATTTTATCAAATGACTGATACGGTGAAAATTGGTATGGCTATTGACGGCAGGCATGTTGCGTCAAGGCTGTTGCTGATTTACTTCGATCTTGCTCGGGAAGAGCAGGGCGGAGATCCAAGTTCAGTGCACAAAGCTGCGCTCGGCAGATTGGGAATCAAACAGTCAGAAATATCAAGCTGTGTCCAATCAACGTTGTTCCAAGTTGATCAGACTCGCCCTCACCACCCGGCGATGCAAACACCGGTTGGGAAACTAGGAGAAAAGCAGTATCTTTGCATGGTAAGAAATGTGTTGGTTCTGTTGACTTTGTGTCAAAGGCTCTAACTATGATTACAGGTGGAATGGTCGGGCGAACTGGACCTCAAGGTCAGTAGTGAATGCGATGAGCGAGTGGAATACACGCTTCTCAGGGCGTTTAGGTGATGGCCTATATCTTGCCGTCCTTCCTTTTAGACCAGAGCATCCATCCGCAGGCAATTCCTACTCCGACACCAGTGATGGTTCCGGCTCTCCTGCGTTTCTTTGTTAGATACTGAATATGTTTTATGGAGATAGAATCATATACCAATTGACTGGGTTCTTTTTTGGGCTCGGGGGCTCTGAACCTTGTACTCCGCCCAGCTCTTCGCCCTCGGTGTTGACATAGCGGACTTGTTGTCGGCAGGCGGGGAGAATGGCTCTCTGTGGGAGGCGGTATCGGACTGCCCCGGAGAGGGTGGCGAGGGACCTGACTGGTGTCATTGTGATGGTTGATGTTGTTATTATTGTTTTTGTTGTTGTTGTTGTTGTTGTTGTTGTTGTTGTTGTTGTTGTTGTTGTTGTTGTTGTTGTTGTTGTTGTTGCTGTGGGTGTAGGCACTGTATCGTGAGAAGCTTTGTTATGTGGAAATGTTGAGAGAAGTCAGAAGTACAAAGATTAGCTGTGCTTTAAAGACATTGCATGACGCACCAGTGGAAGCAATGATGAAAGCAAGTGCCCTGCTTAAATGGAGTCCACCTGCCCTTCCTCCGGCAGCAGATCAACGATGGGGAGCAAGTATGACGTCATCACTTTGTGTTGTCCGACGAATGTTTTGTTCTGCTTTGACCGATTAAGTGGAGGCATATTCAGGCTATCATTTCCGTGTTTTTCTTTCAAACACATCGACCAGAAGATAAGTGATGACCTGAAGCAATGACTCTTTGCCTGCAAGACGATGCCTCCTGTTAGGACATCAGAGGCATCTTTGCGCCCGACGCTCTGGTCCAGTCAGGCATCGACTTTGCCGCCCCATCAACCAGGCAGCTGAGAATAGGAGTCTGATTGGAGACAGTTGGCCGTGGGGGAGGCATAATGCATAGTGAAAGCCAATAAGAAGCGGCGCAAAGAGGCATCTATGCATGCCAGCTATGCCTCCCAGATTATTCGACACCACCCACCTAATTCCTAACGAAGCACGTGCCCGCCTCGATGAAGAGGGATCTCTTTACCTACTTAAAGCCGCTGTCGTCTCACAAAACGGCAATGGTGACAGACAAGACAACTCGACGTCCTTTGGACCTAATATTAGGCCCTTAAGATTTGAGAAGATCGACCACTGGGTGTTTCAACGGTGCGCTTTTAACATGAAATCTTTTGGCCGCATGGCATGTACTGACTGCCCGATGAAACAGGTTACTGTCACCTGAATTAATCCCGCGCCGGCGGGGACGCGCTGAGTCCCCGCGTCCGGCAAATCTCGCAGCAATGGAATAGTGATCATGTTGCGGAGTTTCTTCAAGGTGAGGTGTGCGGTTGGAACGATGCTGGTGGATTCTTGCTTCCGGGACCCTTGGATTCCCATGCATCGTCTGGCTTGCACCCTCTCTCTGAAGATTTCTCCCTTCCAGGTCGCTTGGGGGAGGGGTGGAATGGGGGTGATGCCGGGTTGGGTGGAGGCTTCGAGGTGGGCGGGGTTATCGGGGTGGATGGATGGGGAGTAGGAGGAAACGGAGGGTGTGTCGACATGGAGACGAGCCTTTTCACACCACTTGAGCCTCAGTTGTCGCCAATCGCGGTTGACTTTGCACAGCGGAATCACTACGGAGAGCCGCCATCTCAGTTTTTGACAGCATGGAATACCGTCGGCCAACCGGCGATACCAGCTGCGGTTGGTTCGGCAAGCACGGCGGCTGGCCACATACCGGACTGGAAGAGCCCCGACAACACTGGCCTTGACGTCGCTTTTCTTGATCTTTCGGAGCTAGCTCTCTTTTCTGACCAGGGATTTGACGCCATTGACAACCAATCGCCATCAACGTCGCTTTCCGTCTCGGCCTCCGCCCCCACGTCGACCGGAAACAAGTCAGATCCTGGCAGTTGTCGATCAGCAGCACTGCTGAAAGAAGACTATTACTATCAACAGTCTGGTTGTTCCAAGTGCACCTCCCCCGCGAGACAACACAAGCGGTACCACTGTAAGCAGTTGGAGTGCCCAGTCCCTGGCTGCAACCAGCGGTTCAGTCTTCGCTCAGATAGAAAACGACATCTCCAGACGGTCAAACACGGTGGCAAGAGGACAATCCAGTGCCAGTGGTGTGTTAAGAGCTTCACGAGGAAGGATAATTACCAGCGGCATCTCAAAATGGCTCATGGAGGTGGTTGATGGACAATAAAGGTGTGGAGGATGGAATTTGGTACACATGGATTTAGCGAGTCGACCGCAAGGTTTGACGGGATGGGGGGCAACCACGCGTTTTCGCCTATGGGTCTGTATGGGCATCAATGAGCGCGAACGTTTCGGCACAGGCTGCATCATTGCAGGCGGCGGTTGTCCCCTTGGTTATTCTGACATCTGGCTATGTAGTGGCCGCGTGCTTTGCTGCGGTGCCGTGATGTGGATTGGTCTCGGAAAGCACCATTTCATCGGATCATGGCGTGTGGCCCCTACATGGACAGGTGGAGATGTCAGCATAGTGCCGAGACGTTCGCGCAGGCTGCTTATGCCCAAAAGGAGCCATAGGCGAAAACGCGAGATCTCGTGTAAACCATCCCCCCCGGCCGTTGTACAACACTCTGGCCTTTCCACTAGACTGTCAGGTACATGGCTGGGGGCGGTGGTTGGTACGGGATCTTTCCCTGGAAGAAAGTGTGACAGTCAGGGAGTGTCATGCAGCACTCAAGTAAACTAGATAGTATATATGGACACGAAAATACAGGTACTGCACCTAGTACCAGAAACACTTGCTCAGCCTGGACTAGACACTATCGCAAGTGAGAGCCGATGCATAACAAACACCGAACCCACATCCTCTAATATTTATCTATATAGGCTACAGCATGAAGTTATGAAGGAATACGGACAAGATTTGATCTTTCTTTACACCATGTCTAGCTCCATCCTTCACCTCTAATTAGCACCTAGAAGCTCTCGTTAGAATTGACGTCCCGGACCTAGAATTGAGGGCGCGCCGCTAGCCACCAGCGGGCCGTCACCATACGCACCAAGTAGAGCGATGGCAATGCATGCTCTCCTTTTTGATGCAGTTCCATGGTCGATACGACAAGGGGGCTAAGCCGTCCTTCACACCCGCTACGCAGTTGAAGTGGCAGGGAGGGATTTGGAGGGCTAAGTGCCTTATACTACCTATGAAGGAAGACTCCTCCCTTGAACACGATTCTTCTATAAGTGCCCGCAAAACCGCAAATTTCGACACCAGAAATGTTATTCCGTTGGTTTGCGAGACCTCTCCGGGTGGCATGGCTGGTGGGGGCCCAAAATACGGACACCCTTGAGGGATACACCGGTCCTCCATCCCCAGATAGGTTCCTGCGGAGGTGGCACTGCCGCGGTAGGTGCCCCAGCACTCATTATTCTCTAACAATAACGCTAATCGTTAGGGGCTCGCATTCAGTCACAGCAATGGGGGGCTATATCTACATAGGCGGCGGTATCTCAGATCAGTACCAAGCCTCCAGCACCTCCTCCTACACCGCACACCGTACCCTAACCGTCAACTCAACCCTCTCAATGGACATATCACATTCCTGGCACGCCGAAAACGTCACCCTGCGTCCCAACACACGACCTCCAATTATGGTGGGAAAGTCAACTGTTCACCTCTGGACAAAGGTCACCGCAGGAGAGTTTTACATCTGGGTCGGAAGCAGTTACCAGCACGGACGAGCTCGGGATTGCCATTTGGGGGCGAGGCCACCGTCCACAACAACGCCTATTGAAGCTATAATAGGTGGCGCGATGGGAGGAACTTTCTTTCTAGTGTGCATCGTGGCTGTGTTTTGGATCATGGTGCTGCGAAGGGTCCGAAAGAACCGGAGTTCGAGCACATTGACCACAGTGACAATGGAAGGCCACTCGAAGTCTCCTTAATAAGCACCGTGCTTTGCATATCAAGATAGAGACTCGACTACTCACCAACGTTTTGGGTATCTAGTAACATACCACGGGCGGTACAAGTGTCTGGTTGCTGATCTTGATGAGGAAGCTCCTTGAGTACCTGCATTGCCCAGCGGTGGCGTCGAAAAGAAATCTTTCTGATCCTGATATTCAACTTACTATACAAAGGTAGAGGAAGAAAGACTTGTGGCTCACTGCCAAATTTTAGATGAGTCTAGATCATCCGGATCCATTCTTTGGCATATATTTTCAACTCTCTAGGAACACATGATAGGACATCAAGCATGGCATGTTTATTGAATACAGACAACTTCACGTCATAGCACTGTGGCTAATTTCATTGCTACAATTTGGGCACACTCTCATGGAGCCTTGGTTAATATGGTCAGGGCTTACAGCTTGAATTCCTCATCAGGTCCAAACTGCATAGGTAGCTAGCAACACGAGGACCTCGCTTCAGCGCTTGGAAAGATTACCTCACCCAAAGAACCATATCAACCCTTTTTGAATCGCCGTACCAGGAAGATTTAAAACTTTTCATTGAAGCTACTTCCAGGACAACTCCTATGTGGTGAAATATCGCTAGTGACAGTGATGTCTTTGGTGGCCGAAGTGAGTGGTCGAAGTACGTGGGCAATTAAACGGTCAATCGAACTGGATAGGTATGTAACTCAAAATGATTCATTACAGCCCCAGAGAGAATACAGGGTGCCCTTGCAAATCTCCGGGGGCTTGTGGTATAAGGTCTTCTCTTGCTGGAATGGGGCCGCGGTGTTTACTGCCACGCCCATTGTTGATCGTGGTATTTCGTTTCGAGCCCGCAGGGATGGCGAGTGTCTTCAAGGGGGGCCACAGTTGTTATGCAAAGACATGTGGTTCCATGGATACGGAAAAATTGCTGTTGTTCCTACTGTCAATTTTGAGTATTCGAACGAAGACGGCAAACAGATCAAACAGGTAAAAGGGTACGTCTCCCGCTGAGTCAGTACACCTGAACAAGGATGAAACTATCAAATGGCAGCTTAAGCCACCTAAAAGGGTGAAATGCATACCGAAGTACGAAAATTAGTTCTTTGAAGCTTGGAACTCGACACAGCCTGAAGCCTGATTGTCTGTCTCTCTTTGACCCATCGCGCGCCGTTAACTCTTCGAAGCCTCGAAGGCGACATGCGCAATACAACCCTGGCTGTTTTTGGATGTCTGGACGCCAAAAGGCCAAGGCCAGATCCCTTGGCAAGACATACGAGACTCAACCCCTGCACGGATCGTGTTTGCGGGTCTGACACAGGCTCTGTGCAACATCAGGAAGCTCTTGATTCGCTGGAATAGTGAAAATTATCAGTATTGTTGGTCCCAGGCAGCAGCTAGCACCGCCACTTTGGGATAAATGGGAGGGCCCAATTTTAAGCACCAGGTCCTTTTGAACCCTTGGATCCCCACGTCGTGACTTCCTAACTTTCACCATCTTCAGTCGTGCCCACAACGCAAACATCATGGCCGAAACAACGACAACGACAACTGCCGACCCGACATCAGCATCGACACCGACACCGACGCCAGCGCCTTCAGCAACACCAGCACTGGCGCCAGCACCGGGACCAATACCAGCACCACGCTTACCACCTGGCCAGTTCATGACTGCTCCAGCTGATCTGCCGCCAAAATATGTGTCGCCAAAATCTTACTGGGTCACGAAACTGGCGGGGAGGGTATTTTCAATTATCTGTAGCATCGTCGCCATAGGTCTCGGGGCTGGGATGATGGCTGACAGCAGAATTGATGGGATTTATGCCCTCTTCATTGTACCATCGGTAAGTTCCATGGCTCCAGTCTCCGTCTCCGTCTCATATGTCAACATGGGCTAACTAGATCTAGGCCGCCGTCTGCATCGCCTGGGACATTGCTGAGATAACCTGCATCGTAAAGCGCGGGGGAAACAGAGGCATCCACCCTGGCGCCATTGTTGGTGTCGACTTGATCCTTTGGCTTGGCCTGGTCTTTATCACTCTTTTATGCATTTCATTCTCGGTGGTGAGCGCAAGAAATCACATCAATGGGTATTCCAGCTATTATGACTCCTGGAGCGGGACAAGGTCATCATCCATCGACCTCAACACACCCGAGTACCAGGCTCTCTTGAACAAGATCAGCGGACTCTCACAGGCGCTAAGTGCCATCTTTTGCTTCTTGACGTAAGTCGATTAACCCTGTTCACCTGCGTTTGAGGGATAGATCGATTCTGACAAGAGATATAACATAGTCTGACGCACTTTGGCCTGTTTGTCATTGGGTGTGTTGAGACGAATATTCGCAACAGGCAGCCGAGAATGGTATACGTGATGGCACCACCTCAGTACGGATACGCTGCTGTCCCGCCTCCTGGAGTGTTGCCAGCTCCGTATGGGACTCCAATGATGCCGGTACACCCGCAGCCGACACCAATGATGCCGATGCAACCTGGTCCCGTGTATGCTGGGGAGCCAAAGCCTCCTGTGGTGCAAGAGGGGGAGAGGTATGCTTGAGAGAATTTGGTTTGGCATATAGGTGCCCCTCGTTAGATTAATCGTAATGTTTAGTGCCGTCGTTGAGCTTGCTGCGTGCTGGAATAGACTTACTTCAACTCTCTTGTCCCGTGTCAGTCACTGACCACCTGGTTCGTTTGGTGGCTTCCACTGTCATGCCTGTGACGTGAGGCCGGGGGGGCCTCTTGAGTTGAATGGAGTGGATACTCACCGTCCATGTGAGAGCAAAACCTAAAACGAGTCCCCAGGCCATGGTTTAAATTGGCTGTTGGGATAAACCGTTAGCGGCAAAGTCATTTTCACAAATGTATAAACCCCGAGACTTCTTCCTCAAATGTGTCTCGGCTTCCACTTTACCACAGCCAAGAAATTTCTATCCTTTCCTTCCGCTACAACGACTGGACCTTCGAAAAAAAAGCAACGACAACATGAACCACTTTATGACACCTACAGAGTACTGCGTTTTAGTTACTAGGTCATATTATTCTCAGAGGTGGACTGTTTGCGTCAAATCACCCACAGCCGGCGAAGACGCAAGACATAGCAACCAAGCAATTGCAAGCAAGGGACCCAACAAAAACTATCACCAGCATCGTACTCGAAGAAAAAATAAAGAAAATGACCAACCCAACACTAAACGACAGCACCAGCCAACCCCCCTACCACTCCTTGATGAAGGAGTTGGAAACTTGTGCCTTTCTCAGAACCGGCATCACACCCACTAGCACCCCCCGCACAACCCGCACCACCCACCGTGCCATCAACGGTTGAAGAGAGTGAAGTGGTCACGACTAGCACCACAAATGGCGATGGTCACTACTGATGGACCTGTCACGCTTTCTGCTACGGGACCAGGAACGGGGGGATTCACGCCTACGCCCACGCAGACTGATCTGGCGCTAGCTCCAACTAGTGGAGCAGTAGGAAAGAGTTGCGTGAGAGCCGGGCTGTTGGCAGCTTTCACGGGGGTTGTCGTTAGTCTACTTGTGTAGCGAAACTCGGGATGTTCGAGGTAGTCTTGTTCCAGTAAAAAAACATTAACGTGCGTGATAAGCGAGCGACGAATTTTCCACCACCCCACCACAATGATTCTTATTTACACAACCACAACACTAGGAAATAACAATAACTGAATCAGAAACTGATGTGATAAATGTGTTGTATTGACTAGCAGGAAGATACACCACAAAGCAGAGAAGCTAGCTATCTAGAAGAGCTCAGGCTAGTCCAAGCTCCCAGAGCGAGGTGGTCTGGCCCAGATCCACAACAGAAACAGATGAATCGGATGATTCTTCGGCTTCCTTATACGTGCGTGCATTATGGCCGGGCTTGCCGCACACGCCACAACACCGAATCTTCGTACGAGACCCCGTTGCACCACCACCACTTTGTCGTATTTCTTGGGCCACCTGCTCATCCATAGCCTTCTGGTCTAGTATATCCTGTGCCTCTTGTACAGTAAGTGACTCTCCAAGCCGCGCACGTGTTTCTTTTGGCTCTCCGTCGCTTACTAAGCCCCTCATTGGCCTTTCGTAATGCTGAGACCTCCGTACGTAGAACAGCCACCTCGTGCATCACAGCCATTGTACCGTTAGCTAACCGGTCCACAGCAGTTAACATAGATGTTGGAGAGCTGCTTTGGTGGTCAGATATCCAGGTTTTGATTTATCCAGGACCAATCGTTATTCTCGTCCTTGTGCCAGGATCGTGACACCACGGCACACTGCTCCTACGGCTCACGGAAAGTGACTCGAGCTCTATAGACGGTAAATTCTGGGCTTGCCACGAGTGCTACAACATCTTTGACACGGAGGCAACAGCTTTCCCAGCCAAACACATCCGACAAAAGCACGGTATTACGAAGGATGGCAAGCTTCTAGAAGCACGAAGTCGGCCTCCCCGGGATCGGGCTCCGCCGCCCAGTTCCTGTCCCTAGGCAGCAGGACCTCTGTATCGAGCTTGGGAATACTCTTCACGATGATCTCGAGGTGCCTTCCTTCTTGAGCCTTCAATCTAGCCTTCAGTACGCCATTGACAAGCTAGAAGCTTCTTAGAATACTAGACGAGACCCCTGCTTATCGGGCAGCTCTTATTCTGCACCCGAGCCGCAGGATGAAGTGGGTGAGGCTATTCTACGAGGGAAACGACCAGAGGAGATTAGACATCCAGCGGCGGTTTGTGGCTTACTTTGAAACGTACTACCCAGCAGTCGACCCCCCGGCACGCCGATGCACCCCGGAGCAAGTCCCTGGCTTTTGGGAATAGCTTCTACGATGCCCCGATTGCCAGCGGTATTGTGGATGAGGTTGGGGAGTACTTACGGGGTCCTGTGCATCCCGTTGACGACCCAATCCGATGGTGGTTGGCCCGGAAAGACGAATGCCCACGCCTCACGAGAATGGCGCTCAAAATACTTTCAATACCTCCCTGCGCAACAGAATGTGAGCGGACCTTCAGACTCACAAAGCTCACGATAGGGTCACAACGACACTCTCTTGGCAACGATACCCTCTCAGAGCTTCAATGTGTACGAAATTGGGCGCGGGAGGAACTATTTGGGAAAGTTGTGGCCTTATGACAGTCTTGGACGCTCATTTTTGTATCTATTTCGGGTTCGGAATAACCTCGATCGAGCTTTCTTGGCAAGTCTGTCAAGTCTGTCAAGTCAAGTCAAGTCGGGGGGGAGTCAAGTCAAGTCTGGCTCAAATTAATCAAGTCAAGTCAATTCTAGCCCCGGACTTGACTTGTTGACAGCGCTGGGCAAGGACATTGGGATTTTTGCTGTTTTTGATTGCTTTGAGAGCTAGCAGAATATGGGCTTCGTTTGAGGGGTTAGCCATGGCTTGTTGTGGTAGAATTGAGTGTCAAAGGTGAAGGAGTTGTGTTGCGTGGAAAATTCGCTGCTCGCTTATCACGCAAGTTAAAGTTAACGTTACTTCTAAATGTTTTCGCCATTATTAATTCGGCTATTGTCGAGACCGTTCACTTGGGGTTCAATATCTCGTGCTGACGGCATAGTGTGTCTGTGATCTATCCATCTCGTAGACTTAGTATAGTTGGCTTCGGCGCAATGTCTGTCGTCAAAGCCGCTTGCTTTTTTTCCAGTCACCAAAGCTATCATCCACAAAGCCAGCTACCTTCAAGTCCCTCTTACAACCTGTTGCAATTGCCTTCCCGTGTTCGCGGCGGAGATCTCCTATACCCGCACTGTCGAGGTCAAGTGAGTCCAGCAAACTGAAAGCCTCGTCCTTGATGTCACCAGGCAACATTTTCACAAGCCAGTCTCTAGCACCAGCAAACTTTCCCCTTTCAACCGGCGTCAGTCTAGACAGCGATTTGGCAAATGTCTGAAGTACAGTACGTCCGCTCGTCAAATCGGTGATAAATCTCGGAATCGTGCGTCGGCGGGGACGTTGAAGGCTCTGGAACAGAACCTCTGGCTCGGCACCTTTCAACATAACATCCAGAGTTGCCTCGTAGGCTGTGGTATGCTTCGAAAGTGAAGGGAGATAAGCCGCGTAGAGTAGAAACTTGAACCAAACGGGAATGTCCCATTGCGCCTTTTCGGCATGAATGAGAACCAGGCCGTTGGGATCTGCACCATACCCGAGTAGAATGAGGAATGCATCATTTTCCAGGGCTGTTATGAAAGCGGGTAACTCTGCAGGATGTGATTGTGTACCGTCATTCCGAAAGAAGATTGAAGTCGTTACCATCAAGAATCGTTCCCAAGGTGTCCGATCGCATGGATGCACTATGTCGTTTGGGCTGTGGCCAGAATCCATGATGGCTTTCGCAGCCCATTGGAAAAAGTCCTTGGTAGGCGGTTCCTCCAGAATAACCGAGAGGGGAGATTGATCTGTGAGTCGGGAGAATGATAGCCTGTCAAAGTAAGATGTATTTGGTAGCTTCGTGACCAGATATTCTTTCAGACCGGCTTTCAAAATCTGATACCGATAAATCATCCTAGCCATTGTTATTGTCTTGCCGTCATGCTGTTCGCTCGGCAGTCTGTCGATACTAGAGTCCATGTTGTCCAACAAAGAAGCAGCTGAGAATACGGAACTTCCTCCCATAGCTTCTAGCCTTCGGGCATAGACCAGCATCTTTTCTACTTTGTTTACAAAAGGGCCCAAGATAACCAACGGATTCTCGACTTCAGGCATGCCTTCTTCTGGGCTAAATGCAGGAAGCTCACGCAAGTAGGACCGTTTTGTGTACGCTATCGAGGCTCTTAGAAGAGACAGCGACGCACAAAAGTTGGTGTTGTTGTTGTTCGCCTTTTCTTTCAACGTTTGCTGCATCTCGGGGTGCTGAGAAAATCATAAACAGTTCGGTGGAGGAACTCGATCCGATCGTGATTTCGTTCCAGCAGGCCCTTGCACCAACCGTTAATGCGTCGAAAAACACGGGCTGCCTGAGATGTCCGTCGCCATTCCGCATCTTCTGTCGTGGCCACAATCCTCTTCGGTTCGGCGAGAGCATAGTCTTCGTCATCATATTCTCTGTCATGGAACATATACATCTGTATGTGAAGGGGCTCTTGCGCATGTAAGGCAAAGAGAAGCGATCTTGCCATTCGATCTTGATAGAACGGATCCACGGTACTGAGTATAAGCCGAAAAAAGGGGCCCAGGTCGCTGGGGAAGCTATCAACCCGCCTTTTGAGGTCCCGAATACTATCATCGTTGGTAAGGCCTTCGCGGAGAAGACGAGTGACAAGTGTTACCCACAGAAAGACCCCACTTGCTCTGCTCACGATATCACCAACCAACGCGTCAGCTTTATCACTACCAGCTTCATCGGCGAGGATGCTCCAACGAGGGTGTGCATGCAGAACAGCAACAATATACTGGTGGATATCATGTCGCGTCAAGTCTTGCATGTAGAGCTTCAAATGTGGTTTGTTTCCTAGCGCATCCTCGAAAACATTCCACGGTCTACTCGAAACACACAATTTGACAGACGGTGATCGAGATAGCTGAAGTAACGTTTCACAGATTTCAAGGTGATCTCCCGAGTACTCGTCCAACCCATCAATGAAGAAGCAAATCCTCATTCTCGACTGTTGTTCAGAAGCTCTCTGTACCACAAGCTGCAATTCCTGCAGCGTCCAAGGTGTGTCTTGATCTTGATTCTGTATTCTCTCTGGTAGGAGTTCGGAAATGAGCTTCGGTTCCTGTCTCAGAATGCTGTACACCAGAGATCGGAGGAGCCCTTCCAATGATCGTTGAATTGGTGTACCGTGAATGGTGAAGTAATGAGCGGCCATAGTGATCTGTTGGCCGCAGGACCACTTTCGCAAAAGATTGCCTGTGCTGGGATTGTCAACAAGGAACTTCACTAAAGTCGATTTGCCAGAACCTGGTTTGCCGGAGATCCAAAATAATCCATCCGTTCCGGTCATCCAGTTATTCAATGCCCCGAATCTCATGCTTGTTCCCTCGTCTGATTGGCTTCGAAATGCCCAGTTTAGAGTGACCTTGTGGGCATCCGATATTATGTCGTATCTGAGCGGCATTTCTGGGTAATGAAGCGACTTCAAGACTTTCGCTTCAGCCACATATTGACGGGTGTCCAGCGACAAAGTTGAAAGGCCGAGGCATAGTCGGTCCAAGCCCTCAACTTCGGGATCTGATGGATTCTTCAGAGTTTGAACCAGTATTTCAAGAGGTTGCAGAGTGTTGAGTAGTTCTTTGTGTCTTATGTCGTTAAACTTCTCCCACTTCTCAAGATCGACGAAGATCTTTCTGATGGTCTCGCTAAATATTCAGCGGTTAGTTTCAACACCGTGACTGATGTTGGCTGGTTTAGGAGCACACAAACCTCGACATAATGCACAGTTGAGCAGTCATTTGGCTCCTATGTTCGGAAATGCGCAACCTTAGTGCCTCAATTTCACTTGTCTGGCAGACTTCGGCAAGAGCAAGCTTAAAGCTGGACCAACAACGTGAAGTTTTGCTCTTGCTAGCTTTCGCTTTCAGCTTCGCCGTGATCTCCAAAAGCCTGTTGCAGTCCTTTCGACAAAAAATGGCGCTCTCGACCAAGTCGTTTGGTAATGTTAGGGGGGAATGCCCATTGTGAAGTCGGGTGCTGAAGGCGGTGAGCTGTCGGCATATTTGGTCCAGGTGCGCAGTGTTGGTGCTCGCGCCTTCGATTGAGAAGATCCGGTTAGTGTTGATGAAGAGCTTTCCTACAAATTCAATGAATTGCAAAATGTTACCAGCGACAGCCAACGCCGTGAGCGACTCCATCTCGTATTGCTGGACATGAGAAATGGTGGTCCCTAATAGTAAATTCCAAGCAGAGAGCTTCAGAAGAATGAGAAGGAAGACATCAAGCGGGCGTCTTCATGATTGGTCCACGCGTCTCCCAGTCTTCAGGGCACCTAGAAGCCTTGGGTGGCTGGATCGATAAGCCTAGCTTTCTGCCTTGACGCGCCATTGCATCTGATAGGTATTCTCAGCGAACCTCGAAACTCACAGCCACAGGTCGCACAGCGATTGCAGCGATGACGTTACTCCAAACGATTTCAGAAGGCTGTGGGTAAGGAAATGCAGCAGGATGGTAGTGGTGCAGGGGGTCCGCACGAAGGTTCGGTGCTGTGGTGTGCGCGGCAAGCCTGGCCATAATGCCCGCACTTGCCAGGGGGTTGAAAAATCATTTGATTCAACTACTTCCGATATAATTATAGTCCGTTCTTGTCAAGCTGAAGTGAGGGGTTTGGGTCAACCAAACTGAATAGAGCTTAGGGGAGCTGAACTAGCGTAGCCAGTTCAGCTGGACATGGTACCATTTGCCACCAACATGTACAGATATAATGGAGGTTCTCTGGCCTTAAAGGAAAACAGACAGACAATTCAATCATTTGGGTAGCCATTCCTACCAACAACTCTTCGCCTTGCAACGAGGTGCATCTGCAAGATCTCAGCCTGGATTGCGTATGCGCAACAGTTATGAGCCCGGGGCTCTGATAGCAACCATCGCCATCAGCCAGCTGTCGTTTTCGCTGTTACAGCCGCTATTCTTCAACACTCCAGTGCTACGATCTCGCGATAATCACAATTTCGCACGCAAGATCGCACCTCGTTGCAAGCCAGCAAGAACCATCGGCACGTTCAAAGGCGAACTACAATCTCAAGCACGCCCTTCGATCGAAGATGGCTCGCACGAACACCGACAATGCCAACGGTGTTTCCCTCACCGACGAATTCTTCCGCGATCGGAAAGATTGGCCAAGATGGTCTAAAGCCCTGGTTTGGATTCTTCGTACCAACGACGCCTCACATCACGTCAATATGAAGAATCTCGCCAATGAAGGCGCACCACCT